>CAUYON010148652.1:0-17389 GCA_963573935.1 Arctocebus calabarensis
TGTGGTGAGCACCTGCAGTCCCAGCTACTTGGAAGGGAGAGGCAGGAGACTCGCTTGAGCCCAGGAGTTGGAGGTTGCTGTGAGCTGTGATGCCACAGCACTCTACCCAGGATGACAGCTTGAGGCTCTGTCTCAAAAAAAAAAAAAAAAATCAATCTTCTACGGAGTGGTAGAACTGGCATTAAAACCTGACAGTAGGGCTGTTTACCCAGCATCCATATTCCCTACATGCTGTTGAACATGGCAGTGCTGACCTTGCTTTTTCTTCCACCCTACTACTTGGAACATGGAAAGAAGGGCTGGTGCAACAGCATCAATATGGTGACTATAAATCAAACTTGAGGATGGGAGCCCATCTGCTGGAAGGCAGAACTAAAATCAAAGAAGCCTGGGTTCCTAGGGATATCATACCCACCACAGACTGCCTAAATCTGGGGTTCATACTACATGACGGTATTTTGTTAAAACCACTGTTATTTGGGCTGCTGGTTGCAGCTGAACACAATTCCTAACTCATCCAAATCTTTTTTCTTATTATCACTAGTATTTCTTCGGATAACTATTGTCATAAAGACCATATTGTTGTTTGGGGGGGTGTTTTTAACTTTTTTCTTATTATATATACATGCTTACTGTAAAAAAAAAAAAAAAACAACAACAAAACAAAACAGAAAAACAATAAAAATTGTGTAATTACAGTGCCCAGAACTAACATAGATAGCATTAGGATGTTTGGCCCTCTAGTCTTTTTTCTCTCCATATATTACAAACATGGATGAATTTATATACAGGGAGTCCCCGGGTTATGAACGAGATATGTTTTGTAGGTTTGTTCTTTGGTTGAATTCCCTATAATAGCCTCTATTTGTAAGTGTGAGTCATATGTCAGTCAGATGTTTGTAACTCTGGGTCTTACTGTAATAACCTCTGTGTGACTTGTATGTACATAAGATTATTGTAACTCAGGGACAGCCTGTATATTTTATTTACTTGATTGCTTAAATATTTGCTTATCATATTAAAAACTACTTTAAACATCACTTGAATGCTATATAACATTGTATTCTGTAGATAGGCCATATTTATCTTTTTAATATAATTGAATGACTTTATGTTTTAATGATATAAACATTGCTATATTGAACATTTTGGTGTATAAAGATGCTTCATTTATACATTTTCGATCCTTTCCTTAGAAAAGATTCCCAAGTTAATGGATCTAACTACTTTCTAGCCTCAATGAATAGGGCCAACATGCTTTTTAAAAACCTATCAAGACAGATAAGAATAACGTGAGAATAAAGTTTTTTTTGTTTTTATTTTACAAAAACCAGTCAATACATATCCAATCCACTTAACAGCCCTACGTATGGTTATTAGATCATCTTTGCTAGTTTAATAAGTGTAAAGTTATATCCAAGGAATGTTTTACTTTTCAGCATTTGATTATTACTGAGGGTGAACATTGCCCTTGATCTTAGTCACTTTGCACTCCAACAACTACTGTGCTCCCTGTTACAGGACATCCTCAGCATAGTTTCACCAGGAAGATATGGTTATTCTTAATAATAGTGTCCCTGAGATGGCTTAAGAAAATTGCTCTTGGAATCACTATAGATTATCATATCCTGGAGTTTTAGTGTTTGAATGCTAGAAATCCATGAGTGATTATAATAATTACATCCAAGCCAGATCTTTCTCTATGTACCACACACTGTTCTAAAAACTTGAAGTGCATTATCTCATTCAACCATCACAGCAACCCTATGCAGTAGACAGTATTAGTTTTCCCATTTTAGGATTCAGAAGGTGAGGCAAAGCGATGTTAAATCAATGGAACAAGGATTTGAAGTGTGATTCTTGAATTAGTTTGTACTCAGTGTGTCCAATGTGAAATGGAAACTTGTTAAGTGTTTTGGGAGAATATTAAGAGAGGAGAAAATAGCATCTGGCTTCACAAAGTTCAATCACACAGACAGAATGGAATATGATAATTGTGGATAATAATAGTAATAATAATAATTACCAACATTTACTGAGGTCCAGATATTGTTTTAAGCACTTATTCCTCTCAAGACAGTCATGCTATAGAAACTACTATTCTTCCCATTTTACAGATGAGGAACTTGAAGCAGAAAGGTTATGTAATTTGTCTGAGCTTATGTTAGGAGGAATTTATGGAGCCAAGCTTTGAATCTAGACAGATTCCAGCCCATCTTCTTAACCACTTTAAAATACAGAAATTTCAGTGGTTGACTACAAAAGGATAGACAGTGGCACCTGGCAGTGCATACTTAACTATCAAAGAGGTAAACCCCATATGTCAAGTGAATGAAGACAGTACTTTCACCATGAGCTGGAACAAGTAGGAATGGCCGTCACTATGAAATTATCATGGCTATGAAATCAAAATGGTGGCCAAAGAAACATGGCATTAGAGAAAAGGCCCAGGGTAGAAACAGACAAATGAAGGTTCAAATCTCAGCTCTACCACCTCCTAGTATAATGGGAATAAGTATTCTTCTGTAAAAAAGTGGTTATAAAGATGATATAAATTGGTATATATGGCATTTAGCAAAATTTCAAGTTTTCAGTACGAATGCAAAAAGCTGAGTCTGAATGCCTTACATAGCAGACACTATGGGTCAGCTTTATTTTATCCTATTTTTTTCCTCTAATCTAAGAGCATGAAAACGGAAATATTTGATTTTCCAGCCTCCCAATGACATGGTCTGGGCAAAGAGAAAAAGGTATACAGCTCTAGAAAGCTGTCCATCCACAAAGAAAAAGTGAATGCCTTGTAAGAAAAAGACTTTCCTCTTTATCCTGCCTGGAATAATGGAATGATGCCAGGAGCAGTAGCAACCATTTTGAGAACATGAGGATAAATCTCACATACTAAGGGAAGTGGAACAGAAAACCAGAGAAAGTCTGGGCACCTACTGACCTTTTCTTTCAGCCATTGTAACAGTCCTAGACCGCCTCCTTCCATTTTCACTTCTATGTGAGGAAATTAATGCCAACATATTTAGGTCACTATTCATTGCATTTCTATTGCTTTAACATACATTTGTCTGACACATATTTCTCACCATCTTCCAGAGCCCCTTATGTTTCTCCAGACCTTTAAAAACACATGTCTAAGGTGCACATCATCCATCACCAAATAGGCAATGACTATTTCTTTAGAGTCAATGATTTGGAAACAGGTTTAGGTGGTAAAGTGTACTCTAATCCTCTGCTCCATTAGCAGCCCGTTGTGGAGCTATCTGGCGATGGTCTAGAATAAAAAGCTAGGGTCACTTAGGGAGATTTTAATCACCAGTGACAACATGAGGAACAAGAACATGGGGGTGTTGTATACTGATACATGGACAGACAGGTAGGATTCAAATCCTAAACCAGTAACAATACATAGCTAGCCACAACTTTCTCAACCTCGGTGTTTGCCTCGAAAATAGGGATAATAATTCTTACCTTGTAGGTAACAACTAAGACCACGTATCATACTATCAACTATTAGAGTGACTAGTGATCATAACAGATGATCAAAAAAATGGTTGCAGTTCTAATTATTAAAGGTAATAAGAAATAGTAGCCCTCTATTCACTTAACTACCCAGATAAGAAGCTACTGTGGGCCAGGCACTGGGATTCTAGGAACAAAGAAGAAAATTGGGCTCTCCTGCCCCCATCATGGAGTTTACATCATAAGGTAGAAACATAAAATGAACAAAGCAGCAAATGAATCAATCCTCTAAGATAGTGGGAGTAGGAAGAAAAATTAAAGGACTTTGGGGGCAGCGTGGGTGGGACATTGTCACTGTTAACAGTGAGTCATGCTTTGGTTTTCATAACAAAAAGTTTCTTCCCATTTTGCTTATGGGATGACAAAGGGCTAGGGAATCCATCAGTTTGGCTGATTATATCTTATGATGCTGATTTCCTCTGAATAGCAAGCCCATTAGAACACAAATTCTTGTCATTTAAAAAATGTACTTACGGTTGTTATTTTAAAAAATTAATTAAGACATAAAAGGTGAGGCAAGAGAATCGCCTAAGCCCAAGAGCTGGGGGTTGCTGTGAGCTGAGACGCCACAGCACTCTACTGAGGGTGACAAAGTTGAGACTGTCTCTAAAAAAAAACAAATAGAAGGATGTAATTAACCTATTTTCAAAGAGCTGAATACCAGATACTAAGTATCTCAATTGCTACCCCGTCTCCCTCATCCTGCAGCCTCGCTCACGATCTGCTGAATTATTTTCTTCAAAGCACAGCCATTAAGTGTACCCTCAAACACCGAAGAGGTCCTGAGACAATTGGTTGCAGAAGGGACATTAAAAACATGCTCTCCCTTGTTTGAAACGTTTCTAATTATTTTTATAAGGTGTGTGCCATTTTCCAAGACCCTGCGCTCCACAGGGATAACATAATCCAACTGTCCTATTTGGGGAGCAAAAATACAAAAGAAAATGCAAAGCTGGGCTAAATCTGTCGTGTTGCTGCTGCCGTGCGGATGAAGCCATTTCTCTCTCTCTTTCCGTCTCAGCCCATTTCTGTCCCGCGAGATGGCACTGCTCCTGGCAAAGTCCTTTCTCTTTTAGCCACCTTGGTCCTACCAAACTCAGAGCAGAGCCACAGAATCTCAACTTGCAAAGTAATTAAGATATAAGTATTCCCAAAGAGAACACATGGTCATCCCGAGTCACTGGACACCGCTCAAAAGGAAAGATCCGTGGATTCCCAGGGCCGAGAGCCACCGCGCTGTCCCCCACCCCCCCACGCCTCACATTAAGGAAAAAGACTAATTATAAAGCTCCAGCAACTATGACCCCATAAAGAGTTTTCAAACAAAAGCCTGCACCGAGAGGAATATCTGGCAGACCTAGGTACTTGTTTTCGCTAATAACCATTAAAGTTGTTCCTAGTAAACCATTTTACAGCAACGTTAGAAATATCAGAGTTTACGTTTTCGTTAATGATTTGCTGCAGGATGTGAGCGGAGCCCCGCGCCACGTCTCCGAACGGCTCCCATCCGCGCTTTGTCCCCGTTGTGCTTTTTCTCTCCCCTTAACATTTCATTTCCAATGACACGTCAGCCGTCTTTCACCAACCTCAAAGGAAAGTTGAATGCGGGGCTCACAAAGTTAAGCTGACATTTGCTCCCTTCCAATAAAAAATATTTAGTCCATTAAACATAAATACCTGTCATTATGATACATGGACTGGGTGCAAACCTCCCGGTTCCCTCTGATGTTTATTACATCCAAACAACTGCAGTGCCTGCATGTTTTCAACTTTAGTGTATTGATTAAACTTTTAAATGGCTGCCATATAACCCAGGGACAGCGGGAAGATTAATTTGCGTCAATGTTCATCTGTAATTCATTAGCCATTTATTCTTTACAACCACATGGGCTATCAAGAAAATGCAGGCCATTTTTCACTCGGCAGAGGCTGAGAACAGATTCTGCAATTTGTGCTGCATACAAATAAGTTCCTGGGTCTGGCCAGTTCAACTGCTTGGCTTTTCAAAAGTTGAAGTTGGGAAAGAACGTTAAAAAAAGAAAAAATCAGAAATGGGGGGCAAACATCCTCAGGGTGCTCACGATTCAACTGAGTTTGTTCAGTGTCTTTTCATCCGTGGATTATGGTTTCTTATTTCAGCTGGATTAAAATAACAGAAACTTGTGTCTGAGCAGAGGCCATAAATAACACGGGTTGCTTTTTCTCATCCCTCCATTCTTACTCCCCCCCCCACCCCCCGCCCCCAATATCTCCTAAAATGCTGTTTCTGGCAGAAAAACTCCAGTGAGTGTCAGTGAAGTAGAAAAGTGCATAGCCTAGAGGAACTTGGAGCCGTAATCTCAGGGACAGTGGCATTTGAACCAACGCTCCCTCAAACAGTGGAATCTCACCCTGCCTCGAGTTGGGAAGGTGCCCAGCTAAATAGCAGCGTGTTTCCTGAGGGAAGAGGTAAGCCATCTGGCTTCTCCGCGTGCCCTCCTGACCCCCTTGGCAGAACACAAAATGCATATTAAGGGCATAAATGGAACGAACACCCCCGTGAAAGGCCTTTCGACACACAAGGCGCTCCGGGGAGAGAGGGAAGGAGGAGTCTGTGTGCGCTCAGGTCGGGGCTGGAGGAGGATAAAGCACACAGGGGAAATTTTTCTTCATGAGGATGAATAATTAAAGTGGAGAGCTAAGTGCCCAGGCCTCACTGTGGTTAATATCTGCAATAGTAAGCAGCAAAAAAAAAAAGGAAAGAAAAAAACCCAGTGGTCAGGATGACATCTGGGGAAGATGGCTGGCAGGTACCCATTTGCCAGGCATGTGAAAAGCCAGTATGCAGAAGCTCAAGGCAACAACTTTCTTTCCCCCCTCTGGTCTACAGCGCCCACAAAAATCAAAGGTGCCAGGCACATCCGTATCCTTTGGTAACAGCATCCATGAAAGAGCCAGCAGAGGAGGCCTTGGGAGGCATCAATAAATTACCCATTTGTAATATAATTGCTCATGCAGCTTACAACCAAAGATAAAAGGGAGCCCTCCACAAAAGCGTCCATCTGGAGCCATCCTTGTCCCAGTCCAGGAGTCACTGGCACCAAAAATCAGCAGCACACAACTCCTTTTCAGGCTCCTGGGGAGATGGGGCGGGGCTGTCATCACAGAAATGCAACTCCAGAAGTTTTATTTGGCTTGTGGGTGTGACATGTTAATAGTAAGGGAAATGCACATGATTTGTGGAAAAATGCACTGAGTGGAACCTCAAGCTCATTAGATCCAGATTCCTGCCATGAGGAGGATCTGTCAACTTGATCTGTTTTTTCATAGTAACCAGTACGCTGGGCTTTGCACCTCACAAGAGCTCAATAAATATTTGTGGAGTGATTGATGAATGCAATGTTAAGTACACAGATTCATTCATTCAGCCATTCAGCAAATACATATTGACTGTCCATCATATCCCTGGCGCTGTTCTGGAATTAGGACAAAGTGAGAAACAAGCGTAGATACAAACTTTCAGCAATAGAGTTGCCAGGTGACTTTTATCTTCCTGCAGAGGTAGGAGAATCTTTAGAAACCTTGGATGTCAGTCGTAGAGGACCATGGCTTGGTTCTTTGTCTGGTCTTCGTATGAGCAAACCCTGAAAATGCTGGTTAAACACCCTATGCCTTGTGAATTAATTGGATAAGAACTAGAATAAGATGAGTCTGATGTTCTTGAAAAAGTCAATGTACACATGTTTACTAACATTTTCAGGTAACATTGATTCCAAGGATAAGTATGTGTTATGGGTATAATCTCTCTAGGTGAGGTTAGGGTGAATTTGGTGCTTGCCAAATCATAAATAACTTTGAGTTTGTGGAATACAAAAGGAATGTTGTGAAGGTTTAATTCATGTAAGCAAATACTAAAGACAACTTTGTATGCCATACTTTTGAGGGTGATATCATGGGGCAAAAAGAATAAACTTATCACTATCTCTAGCTTCCAGCGAGGAACTTACACTCTCTTTGTGAAGACAAAATTAACACATGCGCCCTGACTAATACATGACAGTAGAGAATAGAGGCAACATGTTTCACATGCTTTTTCCCCCTCTTAAATAAAAAGTGAAAAAAAAAATTCATATTCAGTGAAATCAAGGCTACTGGAGTACCAGAACTCTTACACGTGAATTTGGTGGATGAAAGTCATATGATAACATGTATCGAGAACCTGAAAATTCTTTTCTCATTTTTCTCCTTCAGTTTTAATTCTTGATATTTATTCTAGAAAAATAATTGTCCAAAGAGTGGAAAACTACACAACAAATAATTTTCACTACAGAGTTTCTTATTACAATGTAGAGCGTTAAATCAAAGATTAAGTAAATAATAGCACATTGACTCTATGGAATATTGGAGAGTCATTAAAATGGTCACAATAAATAAAGTAACACATAAAAGCACAAAACTATGCTAACAAAGCTTACAAAATTATAAGTTCATTAGGATTACAACTATGTATTACAACTATGTGGGAATATATAATATATAATAGGGAGTTAAAGTTGTACAAAATATGTCCTCTCTTTATCAAATGTTCTATGACCTTGTTTTATTGCTGTTATAATTAGAAAATGTTCTAAAAATGTTTGAACTGCATGGAAAAGATATTAAAAGAAAGCTTTATGATGGAGGAGCTAGAGTTTGACCTTAAAGAGTCCTTAAAAAACAGATTTTAATAAACTGAAGGGAAGAGAAAGAATACGCCTGGCAAAGACTATTTTCAGCAAAGGCTTAGAATTTGAAATGCACATGGCCTGAAGCAAGAATAATGAAGAGATTTGTCTGGCTAGAGTAGATGAGGCACTTTGGAGAAACAATGTCAGATAAATAACACTGGATAATTTTTTTTAATGTTGGTTATGTGAGAATGTAACGATTTCCTTTCTATCTCCCCATTCCAAACAAATAGGTGTATTTCTTTAGAATTTTACTTCAGCTTTCTTCAAGTTTATAGTTAAAATGAAATTAAAAATCATATATCAGAGATTGGTAAGTTTGTATCTTTTAACATCACAAAATGATTCTACATTCATCTTACCTAATAAATTAAAAATATAGTTGAGAACATTTTGAAATAGAAGAGCATAGAAAATGTTTATAATTTTTAAAAAAGCATCCAGTGCCATCTGAGTTGCTGGGAATGACATTATTTCATTCCTTTTTATGGCTGAGTAGTATTCCATGGTATATATACAATACATTTTTCTTTACCCACTTATAAATTAATGGGTACTTAAGATGATTCCATATCTTTGCTCTTGGGACTTGTGCTGTGATAATATTTGAGTGCAGGTGTATTTCTGATAAAAGGACTTATTTTCCTTTGGGTAGATACCCAGTAGTAGGATCGCTGGATTGAATGGTAAGTCTATATTTATTTCTTTGAGGAATCTCTTGTTTTCCATAGAGGTTATATTAATTTGCAATCCAACCAACAGTGTATAAGTGTTCTTTTCCCTCTGCATCTATGCCAACATCTATTGTTTTTGACCTTTTATTAATAGCCATTCTGATAGGGGTAAGGTGGCATCTCATTGTGGTTTTAGTTTGCATTTCCCTCATGATTAGTGATGTGGAGCATTTCTTCATGTTTGTTGGCTATTTGTCTATCTTCTTTTGAAAAACTTTTGTTCATGTCTTATGTCTACTTCATGATAGAGCTGTTTGTTTTTCTTTTTGTCTTGCTGATTTGTGTTCTTTGTAGATTCTGGTTATTAAGCCTTTGTTGAATGTACAGTTTGTGAATATTTTCTCCCATCCTGTAGGTTGGCTATTCTCTCTGTTGATTAGTTCCTTAGCTGCTTAGAAGCTGTTTAATGTAAGTCCTACTTATGTCCTACTTATGTTTTTGTTGCTGTATTTGCCTGTGAGGTATTAGCCATAAATTCTTAGCCCAGACCAATGTCTAGAAGAGTTTTTCCTACATTTTCTCTTAGATTTTATGGTTTCATGCCTTAAATTTAAGGCTTTTGTCCATTTTGCATTAATTTTTGAATATAGTGAGAGATTTTTTTCTTAAGCAAAGCATCTCAGGAATGGAAGACAAAATACCATGTGTTCTCACTAGTAAGTGGGAACTAAATGATGGGTGCATGTGGGCACAAAGGGACCTAAAGGACATTGGAAACCAAGAGGAAGAGAGGGGAGTGAGGGATAAAAATCTGACCTATCATGGGCGGCACCTGTGAGTAGGGCACCGACCATATATCGAGGGTAGCAAGCTCGAACCCTGCCCTGACCAAACTGCAACAAAAAAATAGCCGGGTATTGTGGCAGGTACCTGTAGTCCCAGCTACTTGGGAGGCTGCAGCAAGAGAATCGCCTAAGCACAAGAGTTGGAGGTTGCTGTGAGCTGTGACAACACAGCACTCTACCGAGGGTAACAAAGTGAGACTCTGTCTCTAAAGAAAAACCCCAAAAACTGACCTATCGGGTGCAATAAACACTATCCTGGTGACTGACACATGAAAAGCCCTGACTTTCATGGAACAAAAATATTTGTGCCTTGTTAATATTTTGAAATTAAAATATCTACTAAAAATAGAGCTACAAAAGAATAATTGGAGTCAGTGATAAGAATCATCATTCTCTCCCAAATATTGCCAATTTAATTAAACAGGATGGGACTTGTAAAGAACAACGAAAAATTATTGGAAATGGTCTAATATATAGGGATGTGCATAAAAGCAAATTTAGAAATGATACGAGAAAAAAAAAGATGAGTCTATAATGATACTTAAACAAACATATAAACAAATGCAAAGGAAGAGAGAAATCTATTATTAAAAGAATGACAGTTTATTAATATAGAAGGAATGACAAAACTAAAAAAAAATACTCTAAAGTAGTAATTCTGGCAAGTATAACCAATGTGTGTTACAACCACAGGGTATCTCCAAAAATCACCCCTAAATTTGCTATTCAAAGGGAAAAGGGAAAATTGCAGCTAAATGTACCTTTATTTACAAACTATTCATCACAAAATTCTACAAAGAGGTGGTCAACACATAGAGAATATTTTGCAAATACCTTTTAAAATTTTGTAAAATATTGTTAGGTCTGGCCATGTAAAAAGTTAACAATTTTCTGCAATGGTGGTTTTAAAACACCATTTAAAAGTATGAGTAAAACCCAAATGACGAAGTTAAAAAATACATTTATTATCAACAATGGCAGGTAGAAGTTTATTAATTGTTGTAAACTCTTATTAATGTTGTAAACGGTCTTTACAAATCAAATAAAAAATTAATAATAACTGCATACAAAGTGTTTACAAAAATGTTTTATCACAACCAATAAGTGAGGAGATGGTTATGTTAATCAGTTAGATGTAAGCATTCCATGTTATATTTCAAATCAGCACTTTGTACCTCATAAATGCATTAATGTACACAGTTATAATTTAATACAGAATTAAAAAAAATAAAGATAGCCAATACACTGAGTATGGTTAGCCTCACAAGGCAATGAAGATTTTTTTTTCAAAAAAAGAGGTATTCTGGGGACGGTGCCTGTGGCTCAGTCGGTAGGGCATGGGCCCCATATACCGAGGCTGGTGGGTTCAAACCTGACACCAGCCAAACTACCAAAAAATAAAAAAGCGGTATTCTGTTATTTATTAAAATGGTCATACATAATGCTTATGAACATGTGGTGGAATGAACCTGCTCACACCCCATTGACAGAAGTTTAAATTGGTATAGCTTTGCAGGAAAGCTGTCAAAATGAATCGAACACTTTTAAAAAAACCGTAAAATAAGCCAAACAGAAACAAAAACTTTCTCTTCCTGCCTTAAGCTCTGCCAAGCATACATGAATGGGTTTTTGTCTCCGTAGGACAATCTGGATGGAAAAAAAATTTTAAACGCCTTTTGATTTAATGAGAAATGCTTCTAATTTTGACCTTTAAGAACAAAGTATATCAGGGTGGGGGTAGGGGAATGAGGGATAGGGTGAGTGGAGGGGAGATGGGGATGGGGGTCACAGTGTACGGCACACCTCTTGGGGGCAGGGCACGATTACAAGCGGGACTTTACCTAACAACTGCAATCTTAGTGTAACTTCATTCTTTGTACCCTCAACAAATCCCACTGCCCCCCCCAAAAGAACAAAGTATGCTATAGGTTTTATTTTAGGTAGATACTCATTACTTAACTAAGAAGTTCCATTCAACTCCTTGTTCCATGAGAGATTTTCTTTATAAACGGATGTATGCCGTTATTTTTATATATAGTATTTCCATTAACATTCTGCTCAAGGAATTTTTAATTTCCATTATTTTTATGAGCCATGGGTTATGACTGTTATGTTTAAAGCATCTAAACAGATGGGGCTTTCTAACTAAATTTTTATTAATTTCTAAGTTTAAATTGCACTGGGGTCAGAGAACATGTGCATGGTATCTAGTTTTTGAAATTTGTTAAAATTTTATAGCTGAAGACATGGCCATGGTTTAAAATATTCCACGAGTCCTTGAAATGAATGTGTATTCTCTAATTATGCACAAGTCTAAGCATGTCCATTAAAACCAGCTTGTTACTTGTCTTCTATGTCTTTAATTTTTGTCTGTTTAATCTATTGCAAATTTGAAGAAATATTTAAAAATCTTTGACTAAGATGTAGATTGTTTCCTTTCTGTACTACATAAATACTTGCTTTATATGGTGTGAAGCTGTCATAGTTCATTGATTCCAAGAACACTTTTGTTCACGTTTGACATCTCTGAAATAAAGATCTCCTAAAATTGGCATAATATGAAAGCATTATATCATAGTTTAATTGCAGCAGTTTTTATTGTTTATAGTGGTAGAGAAAATCACGGTCTGTCTTACAAATGTTGGCAACTTAGATTTAATGGGATACATTTAGATTTTTCCAAATCTTTTTGGTGATTTGATTATTATTTGGGTCCCATCTTTACCTAAGGACTAATACTCCTTGTCTTGAATTCTATATATGAGGTTATTCTATTAATATGTAAGATAAAAATATATCCCCATCCTCACTTTGTTTTGGTTGCCCTTGCCTGGTGTGTCTTTAACCATCTAAGTTCTTATGTTTTGGTGTACATGGATCACTACGAAAGTTTTGAGACAGACCATGTTACGTTCAATTATTTCACTTCCAGGAGACACAGTTGACAGCATCCTTTCTGACTCATCCAGGCAAATTGCAACTTGCTGAGCTTATTGGTGTTGTTGGAAGGGCTTCATTTGTTTCCATCTGTTTCTTGAGTTTTGTATATCTCAAAACTTTCTTAATGACCCACTTATAAATTGAAAAGAGTATATAGTTGGCTTTATTTTGTCATCCAACAGAACAATCTCTGTAGTTCACTTGCAAGTTCAGTTCATTTATAGGGACTGTGACTGTTGATTTATTTAGATTTTTTTTTAATTTGCAGGATTTTATTTACTTTGTTTAGTTCTTTACTACTCAGTTTGCTTCTTTTCTGTGCATTAACATTTAAATGACATCAACTTGTTTTCTTTTTTGGTTTGTTTTTGGTTTAACTTATTTTTTATTAATTTTTAATAAAAATCATAACTATACATTTATGGGGTACAGAGTGATGATTTGATATATAATGTATAATGCTCAAATCAAGCTTATTAACATAGCCATCACCTAACTTACTTATTTTTTGTGGTAAGTCTTTTAAAATTTACTCTTAGCTATTTTGAAATATATTTTTGGAATTTTTTTGCACTTTTTAAGCTTCCTTTTCTCATTTCTTAATTTTTTAATAATTCTTTTCTTCTATTTTCTCTCGTCTGCTGGTTTGGAATTTATGAGGTTATTTGTCTAAATGTGTAATACATTGCAGGGTAAAGGGTGGGATCACACTTACGGTGCATCTTAGAAGGGTCAGGTGAAACTTACTAAATGCAGAACACAAATGTTTTCACACAATAAACAAGAAAATCCCATGAAGCTTGAAGTAGAGCAGTTGGATGAAAATATTTCAGATTGTATATGAAGCTTGCACACTGTACCCCATAATTGCACTAATGTACACAGCTGTGATTCAATAAAAAATAAATAAATAAATAAATAAATAACCCTAACTAACTGCAAGCCCTTTGCCTAAACTCTTTAATTCTAATCACTTCTTCCTGGCCTGCACATTGGGTGTGATTGTGCTTTAGTTCTGTCTTTTTGTGAAAATCCACAAATTACTTTTTCATAAAGAAAATATATGTTTAGATTGACCACTATTTTGCTCATGACTTGTATTATAGTACCTTTTCTGCACTCTTTAGAAGTTCTTTTAGTGAAATGTACAGGTAGGAAATGCTTTTCAGTTTGTCTATCCCAGTATTTTTTTTATCTTGCACTCCTTCTTGAAGATAGTTTTACTACTAACACAATTCTAGGCTGGTCCTTATTTTCTCTCAGTACTCTGAAAATATTCTACGCCTTTCTTGCTTCCATGTAGATGTTGAGAAATTGGCCTTGTGCCTTCACTCTAATTGTTGTTAATTCTTTTTAATAGATTTTTGTTTTCTCTCTAGCTACTCATAAAACTGCTTTGGTGCTCTGCAGTTTTAGTGATTTTGGTTAGGTGAGGCTTTTCAAATTTTATGTTTGCTCTCTCACATATTTTTTATATGTTTTCAGGGTTTTCATCATTTTGAAGAATTCTCAGCTGACATCTCTTCAAGTATGACTCTCCTATCTTTTCCCTTTTCTCTCTTCTCCCTGGAACTTTGTTTGGCTGATGGAAAACCTTCTTATTCTAGCTTCCACGTCATCTAACCTCTCAGACTTTCCATGTCCAGGTATTTCTGTGTTGTACGATCTTTAAATCTACTTATTCATTTACTAATATTCTCTCTGTAGTAGTCTATTTAGTCTAACTATGGTTTTTAAATATGCATAATAATATTTTTATGCTAAAAGTTTTACTGGGATATTTTTCACATTGATTACTTTTTAAAAGACTCATTGCTTTCTCTGTTTTATCCCATTTTTATGTCTTTAATTATTTCATAACAAATTGTTTTGTAGCCTGTGATATTGGGAATTTAAACTTGTTTCTTTTATTAAAGCTTATGTGAAATTTCTTTGAGTGTTTTATAATTTCTGATTGTGAGCTCATATTTGCCTTTTCTCAACCTGAAGAAATCTTGATAGGCTAAACTGATGAAGCTTTCTTCCAGAAAGAATTTGTTCTATAGACCTGAGATCACTTGATTACACTTTAGGGATCCAGATTTAATAAAGAAGTTTTTGGTTCACATCTCCCAGCATGTGGTAGGGTCAAGATTTTTATTCTATATTTGCATGTCAGAATTTGGAAAAAAAATGCTTGCTTCATTTTCAGATTTCATCTCAATGTCTTTTCTATATTCTCCCATTTGATGATTCTCCTACCTTTAGCAGACCCAGATATGTATAAACAATAATTATTTATCTAGAAGTAATATCTATTTAAGAGGATGGGTATCAGGGTGTCTAAACTGCCATACATTCTTAAAATACATATATTATTTTTTAAAAGACCTATAGACTCAATTTAGTGGAATCTCATCACTAAGTTCAAGGTAAAATTTACCCTGAATAATCACATTTAATTAATGAAAGCTTCCCAAATTATTTTAAGATAGATATACTTTTTGGCTTTTAAATTTATTTTCTAGATAGTTAGCGTAAGTAAGGGCATAGTCAGAGATGCTTTAAACTTAAGATGGGCTATGGGATTATAAGAACAAACCCTTCCCATAAACTCACAATTTTAAAGATTAAATTAAGTATACAATTCAATAACCAAGAATAAAAATTCTATCATAACTGAGGTGGCCACACAGAACAGAAAGCAGTACAGCATATTATAGCATAGTATTTCTTAGTTCTTAGTCCATGACAGGCATATTCAGTGGGTTTAAACACATCTTTGCAAGGTCATGGTAAGCTCATTTTTCTACAGTCCTGTTTTTTTATATTCAAAGTTTATATAATCATTCGAGAAGAGTGTATTACAGAAATGTATGCATTTCTGAGTAGTTTTACAGTCAAGTATTCTCCTGATTCTTGGTCAGGTGGAAAAAGTAACCACTACATAACTGTACTTGAACAAAAGCTTAATCTTTATATTTCTAGGATTTTAGAAAGCCCATTTCTTCACAGATTCCCATGTAGATATGTGCACCAGAGTGGTTACTACAGTATTATTCATAATGGTCCAATAAGATGTCTGATTCTAGTTTTGATATTTGACCAGTAACTCTATTCCTTCCCTTATCTTACTTCTGGGAAAGCCAGTAAGAAAGCTGGAAGGCTCCCTCCCTTATCACAAGTAGGCAAGTTCAGATCATGCAAACCTTGGCTCATGTGGGAAGGTCGTCCTGTCACTACCCCCCAATCACCAATTAAAACCAAACCTTTTACCCCTTCCTTCACTCAAGCCACATGGACTGACTTGTATGCTTGCTCTGCTCTCTTTAGAAAGGTGCACGATGTGAGTAATGAACGTTTTCATACTGTCTTGGCGCTTGCATGGCATTATCAGTCTTGACATCTCTACCAATTTGGGGAGAGGGTGATTGATGCTATCCCTCAGCTGAACAACCACAAGGTAATTGGCCCCATGATTAGTATGATCTAGGCGATGACCATCATCACCTAGGGAACTCTCTTTTTCTACTTCTGAGTTGCCGACAGGCTGGCAGGTGCACTTTTGAAGCCTGCAGGGTAGCATGCACTTTAGGCTGCATCTGTGTCCTACTGTGCTTCTTTTAGAGTTTTAACTAACCTAAGTTAAGGATTCAATACTGGCATTTAGGGAAAGGAGCCTGGGATCGGGGTGCTACTTAAAGTAGCCTGGACTTTTCTTTGTGCCTCAGATTATATCTCAATTCTAGCATTAACTGTGACTTATGATAGGTTCAGGGAAGCAACTTACTCTGAGACCATTTGTTGTGTGTCTCAACCTAAACCCAGGGGAAAGCCTGACATTGATACCCTTTTGGGCACCACTCCTATAAATTAGTCACTGTGTGGCATGCTGACGTCTACACTCCTAGAAACAAATCACTTACTGGGACCTTACCTGCCTATGCATCTACCACCAAAAACAAACCTGATCCTCAGAGCTATGGGCAAAGAACACCCAGGCCCCCCATAGCATAGATCTCATGAAAAGTAGCCTTGAATAAAGTATTCCCACATCTTTTAAAGGGCCAAAGGGAATCATCACCCTATCAGACAACTGTCAAAGTGGCTGACAAAGACATTGTGTCCCATCAAGTAATGGAGCTTATTGAGATGCCAAAAGGGTAATTCAAACTCCACTTAAGCCAGCTCCCATATACTTAATTAAACAATTGCCATGGAGATGGACCCTAACCTTGATGATGCTGAATTCTGGATGGTACCCTCTGGAGGGAAAACACACATACATCCAGCAACCACAAATTTTAAAAATAAATAAATAAGAATAAGGGGCAGGAGATAACTGAAAGAGAAATCCATAATTTGACCCAATTAGAAATCTAAAATTAATTTTAAAAATTAATGGAAAAGAAAAAAGTATGCCAATTGGGTTTCATGCTTTAAAATGTAAGTTCTAAACAGCTCTATCATCTGCTAAGCTGCAATGAATTGTCAAATATTCAAGGCTTTAACTGATACACACCAGGGCTCATATTACATCTATTTTTGTGGATCTCACTAAATTAAAAGTATTCCCTTGCTTTTTTTTTTTTTTTAATAATTTTATTGAATCATAATTATGTACATTGGTGCAATCACAGGGCACGATTCATATACATTCAGAAATATTTTGATCATACTGTTACAGATATCCTTCATGGCATTTCCTTGATCACTA
>CAUYON010148657.1:0-23615 GCA_963573935.1 Arctocebus calabarensis
AGACTTTACCTCTTTTGTGTTTACATGGATGGAGCTGGAACATATTCTTCTTAGCAAAGTATCTCAAGAATGGAAGAAAAAGTATCCAATGTACTCAGCCCTAATATGAAGCTAATTTATAGCTTTCATATGAAGGCTTAAAACCCAACTATAGCATAAGAATACAGGGAAAGGGGAAAGGGAGGGGAGGGGAGGAGGGAGGATGAGTGGAGAGAGGGCAATTAGTGGGAACACACCTACGGTGCATCTTAGCAGGGTACTGGTGAAACTTATTAAAGGCAGAGTATCAATGTCTTTATATAGTGATCAAGAAAATGCCATGAAGGCTATCTGTAACAGTACCATAAAAATATTTCTGAATGTATATGAAGCACATTGTGCCCTATGATTGCACCAATGTACGCAATTATGATTCAATAAAATTATAAAAAAAATAAAGTGGCTACCTCCATCCCATTTTCATGAGACACAGGTCATAACCTAAAACTGAAAACATTTCTGGGACAATTGGCATACCATTTGGAGGTTTAGCAAAGAAAGGGTTTCTTCACATACTATTGAGGCTTCAGTGGGAAAGAGGATGTTTCTGGAACCCATAGTTAAAACATGTAATGGATTTTCCCACAGAAGCACAGTTTCACATGGTCATTAGTATCTATGGTATTATTAATGCAGCATTATCTTTCAGATTATGAGTAACATTGGCTTTTATCAGCTGGCTTGGGAACCTAACTTCTGTGGAGACCGTTGTTTTCTGTGGGAAAATTGCATTTCACAGTCCAAGCAGCTGACTCAAACAATGTTGGAATATAAGCCACACATGAATCACAAACTTTCTTCATTTCTTTTCTTTATTACCCATGTTCCATCATTAAGCGAGGCACTCCAAAGTGTTGATTACTTACAGAAACTAGATAGCTGAAGCAATCATTCCAGGTCTTGTACATACAACATGCTCTTTTTGCAACAAATCTTTGAGCTATGCTTTCTGCCTGGAATAATCTCCCTCCCCCAGATGGATTTTACCACAAGCATCACTTCTTTCTCAAACTCTGACCAACTCCTCTTATCTCCCATGTGACTGGTTACTTTTCTTCCCTGTCTCAAGAAGCCCTGCATCCACAACACTTATAACAATGCATTGCCACTGCTTAATTACCTGTTTAGTTGCTTCTCTCTTCCATTTGAAGACAGGGACTTTTATCTTTGTAGCACCAGTGTATAGAACAATACTTAAGTCTCAGTAGGCAAAGAGTCTACTAAATGAATTAAAAACTAAGAGCTATAGATGCAACAAAAAGAAACACAGATAGTAACCTTCACCAGGAAGAGGGGTAGAAGCCAGTGCGAAAGCGCTTGGCTGAGCTGAAGAGCAAACCTAGAAAATCAGCACAGTAAACACATGCAGTACCATGGCTTTGACATGCTCTGAATGACCAATGAGTGCTCAACATTCATGGACTAAATTAAATATTCAAGTAATTATATAATGCCAGAACTACTAGGGATCTAAAAGAAAGAAATTTATCTTCCCCTTTCATTTTCCATAGGTAGAAAGTAAGCCCCAAGCAGGAGCTAGGACTTGCTATTGACTTAAAGCAAACATCAAGAGCTCTTGCTCACCCAACAGCTCCCTTCTTGACTTAACATCCAGTCAGGAAAGGTAACTTATTATGTTCAATGTTCAAAAAAGCTCCAAGCTGTTACTTTTAATCTTTTATGATTTTCTAGGGTCAGCCCTATACAGACATCAGGTGCCAGGTCAGGCTAAAGAACCTAAGGAAGAATAAAATCTCTGAGATTTAGAAAATGTCTCCCAGACCCGGGGTGGTGCCTGTGGCAGGCTCAAATCCAGCCCCGACCCAAAATGGCAAAAATAAATAAATAAATAAATAAATCCCCAGAACCATCCAGCTCAACTGTTTCCATGAAACAATAAATATCTGCTCTGACACTACTCTCAACAAGTGTCAATCATCCCCTGAAGAAATAATTGCATATATGCTGTATTTAGATTTCCCAGGACTTCTGACGAAGATATTCTATATTTATATGGATAATATTCTGTAAACACCCTATATTTATAAATTTAACATGCATTTTTAAAAACATGAGTATAATTGCAAATATATGATACTAAATTTGGCTATCTGAATTTCCAAATGTTCAGAAATCATACTGATGTATAAAGAAACTGGTGGAAATTTCCCAGAGCAAAAAGTGAACCTTTCCATTTTTTTCCATCAAAATAACGTTTGAAGATTTCAATGGGGACTTTCTAGTCAGAATCATCAATGAGTACCTTTCATATATCATTCAATGTATTATCAGTTTATTTTTCCAACTCTATCTTTGTACATGTTTCATGAATAGTAAGTGATGAACTAAAAATAGCATTGGACTAGTAGTCAGGAAATTTAGCTTCTAGGCTTGCATCTGCCACTGATCAGCTGTACCGGATAAATCATTGCCCCTCCAGAAGCCTCAGTTTTCCCATCTGTAAAACAAACAGATAAAAGATAATAATAGATCAGTGTTCCCTTAGAGTTCTATGAAATATGGTTAATTGTGGGTTCAATTTGATTTTTCAAAAGGAGTTCTAGTGCTTTGAAAATATTCACAACTTATTGAACTGGAACTCTTCATGGTCACGTATAGCTTAACAATATATGATTCTTAATTGACTCTCAATGCTCAAGGACTTAGGGATACAAAGAGTTTAAAATGGGGACTATTCCCCCGAATTGATTATCACACTAGAAATTAAAGTGAAATTTTGAATTCTGAAATTGAAACAAAGTAATGAATATCGGGGCACTTATAGAAGTCATTCCACCATAAAAAATAGTTTGTAAATGAGCTGCTAATGAGTGTCCAATGTTGATTCAGTTTCCATCCAGACTAAACTATGATTAATGTAAGCTAGACTATGACAAGTAATGTCCTAACAAGTGGAGGCAAGAGAGAATTCTAGAGAGATCCAAAATGTGAGGCTGTGTCAATGTGTTCTGTCCAGGAGAATCAGTACTCTAAAGAGAAGTATTTCTGGAGTAGAAAAGGACAATCTGTCATACTACTATAGTTTGATGGAAATGTCTCCTGAGAACATTAGATTCCCTTTATTCTACCTCTATGCTCACAGGAAATATTCTTATAGAGCATTTTATCTCCAGAGTGAACTTCCAATTAGAAGGATGTGCCCTGTACAAATCACTAATAGCAAGTAGATATAAACTTTATCTTAAATTAAGAAAATGGACCTCTAGAAAATCAGAGTTGCCTGATTTTTATTAGCATGGATAAACTGATAAAATATTCTAAAAAAAACTAAGACCAAAACCAAAAACCTGGAATGACCTCACCAATAAGAGCATTTGTCCAGGCCACCTAGACTAAAGTGGGCCGTCAATAGTGACATTTCATCTCTGAACGAATCTGTAATATAGCAGATTGTCTGTTTCTTGGGGCCCAGTACTAATAACATAAAGGACATTTTTCTATTTAGATTCATTAATCCCATTTTCTTTACTATATTACAGGGCTATAGTTTTAGCCAACTGGCCTATCAGAAAGTCCAAAGTCAATAAAGAGTTAGTAATTACATACTATTCAAAAGGTAACAACTGCAGGTCATATTGGATTTTTAAAAAGGTGTCCGTATCACTGTAAATCTACAAAGGAATACTGCTGAAAATAAAATGCAAATCCCTTCCCCATCTAAGGATGGATCTATGACTTTACTCCAAACTCCCCTGGACACACATGATGTTGGAAGATGCAGCTAATCCTTGTCTACCTCTCTGACCTCATTTGTAGCCATCTTCTAAACACACATATTAATCCCCACTCATGTAATATATTGTCAGTTTCCTGCATCCAGTATTTTCTCTTCCATGTTTATACATTTATATGTAATTTCTTCTGCTCCAAGTATCCTCTATAGTCCCTCTTACAACTTCAGCTCCTTGAGATAAAATGTAGTATTTTGTTCATTTCTCTATCTCCAGGCACCTGATAAACATCAGGCACTTATTAATACAGTCATGTACCACATTAACAATGTTTTGCTGAACAACAGACTACATATATGATGGTGGTCCAATAAAATTATTATAGCGCTAAAAAATTCCTTGGCTATGTTTAGATATGCTTAGATACACAAATTATATTACAACTTCCTATAGAATTGCTGTACAGGCTTATAGCCTAGGAGCAATAGGCTCTACCATATGACCTGGGTGTGTAGTAGAGTATACCATCTAGGTTTGTGTAAGTGCACCCTATGATGTGCACACAATGGCAAAATTTCCTATGGATGCATTTCTCATAACATATCCCCATTGGTAAGTGACACATAACTGTATATGTTCACTGAATAAATGATCAAATATCTGCATAAGAAACAGTATAGCAGAACAACAGGGGTATTACCAAACCATTTGGAGCCATGAACTTGAGTTATAAACAATTTATTTCACATAGTCACACATTGATCTTTCCAGTGTGGTTTATCCATGTCTAAAGCTTCCTCTCCAGCAGCTATACCATAGGAAAGCAAGCAAATACTGGTGATTTTATTATTAATTATTGGTCACTTCTTAATGAAACTCAAAATAAAACATTCTACTGGGAACAGAATGAGCTCAATAACTGAAGGCTGAGTTGAAGGAAAGAAGAGAAAATCAACACCAGAATGGTATAGAAAAAGGTCACAATGCCTTTCCATTCTTCCAAGAGCTCTTTGTGAATTAGATCCCACATTCATCTTTCCTTCTGAGTATTTGAAATAATGTCAGACTGAGTAATAAATGTCAGATGAGCTGAAAAATATCTGGTTAAGAGGATAACACTTCTTACACAACCTAAGAAAGGCTATTCAGAATTTCTCACATAAATGTGGCTTTCAAACACTTATAGACCTGAGGCAATGTCGCACTTTCTGGGGAGGATAGAGAACATTTTTTTCCTTTTTCCTCCTCCAGATTTTCAATAAATACCCCCTCATCCTTTCAGCGATACAATTGCACCTTCAATTGTATTTTTTAAAAAGAGGCAGATAGAATGAATGAAAAAAAATCTATTTGTATGAGCCACAACACTATTGTTTCAAATGGCCATTTTTGAAATAACTTCTATTATCTGGCTTATGACAAGGTTGAAAAATTTGTATCTCCTCATTTGAATATGACTCCTTCTACCTCCAGCTCACTTTTCTCTCTGCTCTTTCTCTCCATCTCTTGCCTGCCTCTCTCTCTCTTAGTTTCTCTAGGGAGAAAATAACTCCCTAGACTTATTATTTTCCAGTGCTCTGTACATATTATGTAACTTAACATTAGTTGGAATTATTGAATTTACTTTTGATGCTATGTTTAATTTTTGACATATTGATTTCAGTTTTAGGTACTTAATTCAATGCTATTATAGATAAATTCTGGTTTTTACACTTCAGAATCAAAGACATATGTTTTGGTTATGGTGTAGATTATCCATTATTTGCTTGATATTTCATTTTTATTACTTTAAAGCCCAACTTTGTATTGAGAATAAAACTAAAATGATTGATGAATGAATACCCTGGGTCTGTTCATAGCCCTACTGGTAATTTTCTACACATAGCAGTGAGAGTTTCTACTCTTCAAAAGCCTTTGCAATGCAGAATCTTGAATTAGGTGCCAGAGGGGTATCAGGATACTGAGGCCCACATAATTAATTTAATCAGTTCAAAGCCAAATCATGTCTCTAATCACATTGTGACTAGGCCTGCTGGGTCTGTGTGCCAACGCACCCCTGTAAGAATAAGAACAGTACTTATTTCACTTAGTTATCACAAATTTATTACCTTAATGAAAACAAATTCCTTTATCTTTTCATTTTTGTGCCCCTATTGAGATTTCCCAAGTGGGAGGTGAACACAAATATTCCAATCCTTTTGGCAAAGAAAGTTATCTTTGTAAATTAATGAATTGGCTTTTAAACACTACTATGTGCTTTAGTAAATTTTATTTCCCAGAGATGCATCAACTTAGTATAAACATTGTCAAGGTCAACCCACAAAACTGAAACCAGACAGAAACACGGAGATCTAAATTTTCAATATCTTCATTATTTACTTTATAATGTACAAAGTCCTTAGCATAGCATTCCACAGCCTTCATAATGTGGCTTCTACCCTTGTAGCTTTAACTTTTTTCATCTCCCTCCTTTTTTATTTCACTTAGCTACTGTAATTTCTATGCATTTCTTTTCTTTTCTTCTTTTTTTTCTTGAGACAGTCTCACTATGTCACCCTCAGTAGATCACAGTAACCTCAAACTCCTTGGCTTAAGCAATTCTCTTGCCTCAGCCTCCCAAGTAGCTGGAACTACAGGTACCCACTACAATGCCCAGCTATTTTTTTGTTGCAGTTGTCATTGTCGGTTAGCAGGCCTGGGCCAGGTTTGAAACCATGTGCCTAGGTGTATGTGGCTGGTGCCCTAACGTCTGAGCTACAGGCATCAAGCCAATATGCATTTTCTTATGCTTCATCCCTATTCTACCCTCTAATTCTATTGTGCCCAGTGAATCTAGGATACAATGTATATATTAACTGTTTCATAAAACCTTCTCCTAACTCCTTAGGCAGAACTATTTCTCTGATGTGTGCAGAGCTGTTGATTTATATCTTAAATATAACAGATAGTACACTACATTATAGTTATGTTTCTATCTTCTTCTTTGTTTGACTGTGAGTGCCTTAAGAACAAAGAATTATATCTCTTTTATGCTAATTCCAAATCCTTGGGGAGAGTTAGTCACACCCTCTTTTGTAATCGTATGGCCCTCTAGTTTACCTCTCTTTTCACACATAGTGCACCAACTCAAAACCAGATCATTACATGTGTATCTTTTAGACTATGAATGTCTTTAGATCAATGACTGTGTTTTGTTCATTCTTCTATCCCCAGCAGTTAGCATAGGAAGAGAAACATAGTGTTTAACAAATATTTGGTGAAAGGAAATAGAACACAAATTTTAATAACTTTACCCCATTTTCTTATTACCTGAGCTATTATTAAATGGGATAGACTAACAATTTCAATAGATTTGCATTTGAAAAGTAATCATAGTGTAAACATACTGATCAAACTTTAAAAGGATGGTCTAATCAGAAACATAAATATAGCCTTACTACTAGCCATAAAAAGCATTGAAAAATCATGGTAATTTAACAGAAATTTATTGAGTGCCTCTTCTATGCCAGGAAGTTTCCAAGTACTGGGAATACTGTCTCAAGAGGATGAGACAAATTCCTTGTATTATATTCATGAAGGTTTCATTTTAGTAGGAAGAGAAAGATGACAACAAGAACAAATGTCAAAAAAATTAAATATAGAACCAATTGAAGACAGTGCCATAGAAAATAATAAAGCAAGATAATCATTGTGGTAATTTTGATAATTCAAGAAAGAAACACATTTGCCTTGATCATGTGATAGTTTCAAGCCTAAGTGTTTCTATAGATCTGATTTATAAGCCTTGCGATTCTTCAGGTTGCACAGTGCATATGAAAATAAAAATTAATGTACCCAGCATCATCAATGGTTGATGTAATCTACATAATCATTGTTGCTAATGCCAACATTATCAAGCCCTAGGAAAATAGAAAGACCAATGACAAAGGAAAAGATGGAAGGAAGCAAAGTGAAGAAAGAGCCTGAGATACTCTAAATTTGTGTTTTTCCAAATATAAATTTGACCTTGAAATCTCTTATCATGGAGCTATTACATGGGCAAATCATCATTATAATAAAATTCCCTGGGTACTCTAGTATATGACCAAATGGACCTAGTTTATACTGTCCTCTACATCAGAAACACATATTCAAGCAAGATTCCAGTTACATCATTCTTCTTTACTTCCTTTTTTTTTGGTAGAGACAAAGTCTCACTCTATCACCCTTGGTAGAGTGCCGTGGCGTCACATAGCTCACAGCAATCTCCATCACATGGGCGTAGGTGATTCTCTTGCCTCAGCCTCCCGAGTAGCTGGGACTACAGGCGCCTGCCACAATGCCCGGCTATTTTTTTGTTGCAGTTTGGCCAGGGCCGGGTTTGAACTGCCACCCTCAGTATATGGGGCCGGCGCCCTACTCACTGAGCCATCTTATCACTACAGGTGTCATCCATTTTCCCCTTCTCATAAACTGTCTCCCTTCAGGCAGTAATAATTATGTTTCTTTGACACGCATGTTTTAAGAACTAATGCAAATCTGCCTTTAATGTAGATGACAACGTTCTCAAACATTTATTTTGTGTTCTTTCTAGAAAATGAAATAGTGTAGTTCTATCTTTTAATGAAGAAATATGGCAATGTCATAAGCTTAGCTACAGTTCTCAAATCTTTACAAAGATATCAGTAGGCTGAATCATTCAGTAAACAAAGAATATATATTCTGAGTAGGTCATGGTCAAATTGCCATGCTGATTGTTGTTACATAAATATTCTGATATTAAAAGCAGATTTTTATATCTTCAGGACAAAAAGGAAGCATTCACTACAGAAAAAAAAAATTAGATAACCTGGTTACTTGAAGATATTTTTCTTTTTAAAATCACTGTATATTTTCAAATAAAAAAGAAATCATATTTTTAATAAACTAAGTATATGCTTACTAACATTTTTGCCATATATATGTATACACAAACACACATATAATTTTCTTGTACAGTTTTACTTATCCAAAATGAAAAAAAAGAGATCTTATTTCCATGTCAATTCTCTTTAAAATAGAAAAATTATGACCTCTGTCACTTTCTTTAAAATTCATATCCTCATTTGCACTTCAGTGGCTTGGGGCTGATCCCTCCAGGATGGAATCATCATGAAATTGTTAATAAGTATTTTGTAATTATTCATTTGTTCAAGCATTTCTCTATCTTCCCTATATTCATTTAGAAACAAATTTAACAGAAGTACTGCATGTTCATTTCATAAAATTAGAAGACAGTAATCAGCAAGAAAAAAAGAAAATTAAAAACATGTACATTTACCACCCAATAAAAATGCTTTTAATATTTTGGTGTATGACCACTCATTATGTATATTATATTTTATTGTTTATATAAGTATATATAATAGTTAAGTATAGACTGAGGAAGATATATATATATATATAAAATAGACATTGATAATAGATAGGTACAGACAGATAAATATATATAGGTATATAATAATGGGATTATGTTATTCGTAAACTATTTTTCCTAACTTAAGTGTATAGGGAATATCTTTCTATCCTAATAAATGTGGTTCTGCACCATTGTTTTACAGTAGCAGCACAATGTACTTTATTATGTGAATATTTAACTATTTTCTTTGTACTTGATATTTAAGTTGGTTAGATTCCTTTTCTGCTATAAGCATCCCCACTGCTAAATTGTTTTAAATAATCAAGAAAAGATCCTGTAAGTGAAGGGTCAAAAGGCATTAAAATATTTGAGAGTTTTTGTACACGTTTTCTCTAAGCATTTCAGGAAGAGTGACCAATTTAAACTTGGCTGCCATTAAAAATAATGACAGTGACATTAATACTACAGCCACCCAGTTTTTGTTTTCAGTACTCAATGTTGTCATTCTTCTTAATGTCTGTTCATTAGATGGGGAAAAACACATAAGAACATCCCTTACATTAAAGTGTTTTTGTAAATTAATGAATCAACATATATTTGTTGAATATCTACTATGCATTTGGTTATGTGTTAAGCTCCCAAGTCACAAAAGTGAATAAGACACCAACACTGCCTCCAAAGATACTACAAACTAATGGAGAATTTATACATGTACAAAAATGATTAGGACCTGAGATGTGCTACCATAAAAGCTGTAACAGAAGGATAAATAATTATGCAAGAGCTACCTTGAATAAGCGATTTTCAACAGTCCATTTCAGCAAACAAAGGCATTTCTAGTTTCCATACTCTGACAGATCCTACATAAAAAAGTAAAAATATTAAAAAACAGGTGTTCCAATAAAGAACTGAAAAATTACACAGATGTGAGAAGAAATCAAACAAAATATACCAAGTCAGACATGGCAGTAAGAAAGGATTAACAAAGGCTGGGTAAACCGGGAAATACACCTGCATTCCTCACAGCAGCAGTTCTCAACCTGTGGGTCACGACCCACAGGAACTGTATTAAGGGTACACAGCATTAGGAAGGTTGAGAACCACTGCCTTACAGAGAAAACCTAAATATATATTTTTAAGCTACGTGCTCTATTGTTGAAGAGCAGGTAAGAGAAAGGGTTTCTAAGGGAAAGCTTCATTATTGTTCATCTCTCACTTACACCTAATCATGCTTGTACCATTTCAGCACAGAAGAATGAAAGTATTTAGGGTCAAACAAAGCAGTGTTTCTGAAGTTTATTGTAATTTTTCTCCCTCAGATAGATAAGAGTAGTGTCATTTACTGAACACTACATGGTATCATGGGTTTTTCCATTTATCTCATTTAATCTTCCACATTTCCCATAACATCCCCCAAGTGTACAGATGGTGACTTTTCCTCTTTCATATTTACATGGATGGAGCTGGAACATGTTCTCCTTAGCAAAGTATCTCTAGAATGGAAGAAAAAGTATCCAATGTATACACCCCTAATATGAGACAAATTCTTTATCGTTCAAGTGAATGCTACAACCCATTTATTGCATAGGAAGACAGGGAAAGGGGAGAGGAAGGGAAGGGGAGGGAGAGGATGGGGGGAGATGGAACAAAGGGTGAGATCACATGTGGTACATATTCGAAGGGTCAGGAGAAAATTTCTAAATACGGATCAAAAATTTTTTCATATAGTAAACGAGAAAATCTCATGAATGTTATGTCAATCAGGTTGATAAAAATATCTCAGATTGCATGTGAAGCCCACACACTGTATCCCATGATTGAACTAATGTACACAACTATGATTCAATAAAAAAAAAATAAAATAAATGCTTTAAAAAAAATAAAATAAAATAAAATTCAATATCCTTTCATGATGAAAATTTAAAAAAACTGGATATGCAAGGAACTCACCTCAACACAATAAGTCATCTATGACAGACCCACAGCTATTATTATGCTAAATGGAGAAAAACTGAAAGACTTTCCTCTAAGGTAGAAGGCAAGACAAAGGTATCCATTTTCACCACTATTATTCAACATTGTACTGGAAGATCTGGCTGGACCAATCATACAAAAGAAAGAAATAAAGGGTATTCAACATGAAAAGGAAGACATCAAAATTAACCTGCTATCAGATGATATGATCTTACATCTAGAGAACCCAAAATACTCCATAAAAAAAAATTAGAACCATTTTTTTAAAAATTCAATAAAGGTGAAGAATACAAAATCAGTATACCACATTTCTATTTTAGTAAACAATCTGAAAAATAAACCAAGGAAAAATCCCATTTTCACTAGGCAAAAATAAAATAATATAATAAAATACATAGAAATAAATGTATCCAAAGTGAAAGCTCTCTATAATGAAAATTATAAAATATAATCAAAGATATTGAGGAGGACACCAAAAATATGGAAAGATATTCCATGCTCATGGAGTGGAAGAATCAATGCTGTTAAAATGTCCAGATTACCTAAAGCAATCTATAGATTCAATGCAATCCCCATCAAAATACTAATGTTAGTCTTTACAGAAATAAAAAAAAAATCCTAAAATGTATGTAGAACCACAAAAGACCCAGAATAAACAATGCCATTCTCAGCACAAAGAACAAAATTTGAGGCATCACATCACCTGACCTAAATTATACTACAGAGCTATAGCAACCAAAACAGCATTGTATTGGCAAAAATAGACACATAGACCAAGGGAACAGAAGAGAAAACCAGAAATAAATCCACACATCTATAGTTGTCAGGGTCCCACCCCAGGAGCAGGGTCCACTAAGACCTGTGGAAACTGGCAGCAACCGACTGAAGAAATACAGAGTTAGAAATGATGATAAAGAAAGAGACACAGAGTTTAATTAGAAGTGGGAGTTCAGGGGTCCATTGCCCATTTGTGGGCTTCCAGCAATGGCACCAAGTGTTTGCTCCACTCTGCTTTTATTGAAGTCATTTGCCCAGAGAGTAAGACGAGGGAGGGAACAGAGATGCCAGCAGTTTCTGAGTGAGCTTATCAGCTCCTATTGTTATTATTTAAGGGTTTGAGTAGCCTTAAGAAATCTGAAATCTGATCCTTGTACTAGGAGAGCCTCCCGCTTGAGATCACACACACAGATGTCCAGGGAGGTGTTAAACTCCACTAGTTCCCTGTGGAGTAAAACACCACTGGTATTATCTCCACTGAGGAATCAGTAGGAAGGAGGAATTTTTCTCTGATCACCACCACAGAGGATCTTCCCCTGCCATAAGGGACATAAGCTCTTCTGCTCACATCTTAGAGCTCGAGCTACTCCCTTGGTCTCTGCCTCAGGCAAATGTAAATCTCCACAATGGATATCTGCTTTGCCTGTTTGCTAGGCAGGAAATGTCTCAGGTAATGTATCTTTCTAGGTCTTTGCCATAGCCTCTTCTATGACTATTTTTCCTCAGAGTGCTCACAGACCCAGCAGGGGTGGTTGTAAGCTGTATCCCCACCAGGCTAGAATTGCAGAAAAGGCAGGAAGCTTACTAGTAATGCCTAGCTTCAATGTAAGCTAGCTGACTTTACTTTGTTCTGACTCACTCAGCTTACTTTTTAATTTTCCTCTTTTTTTCTGGGGGTGCTTTCCCTTGCCAAGAATGGGGTCTTCAGTGAACAATAGTGAACTTATTTTTGACAAGGATGCCTAGAACATACAGTGAGGAAAGGACAGCCTCCTCAATAAGTGTGTGCTGGAAAAACTGGATAACCATAGAAAGAAGAATGAAATTAAACTCTTACCTCTCACCATATACAACAATAAAATCAAAATGGATTAAAAACCTAAATCTAAGACCTGAACCTATGAAACTACTAAACGAATACATTGGGGAAATGCCCTGGGACATTGGTCTGGGTGAGGACTGCTTGAGTTTATGTCCACAATGCCAAAGCAAAATTGAACAAATGAGACTACATCAAGCTAGAAAGCTTTTGCACAGTAAAGAAAAAAAAATCCAAAAAGGGAAGAGACAGCCCAGAGTGGGAGAAAATATTTGCAAAACTACCCATTTGACGAAGGAATACCACCTAGCATTTATAAGGAGCTCCAAAAACTCAATAGAAAAAAAAAATCAAATAATCAGATTTTAGAATGGTAAAGAATCTGAACATACATTTCACAAAAGAAGACATACAAATGGCCAAGAGATATATGAAAAAATGCTCAACATCATAAATTATTAGAGAAATGCAAATCAAAACTACAAGTTCACTTCAGATAAAATAGTATTTATCAAGAAGACAGGTAATAATGTATGCTGACAAGAATGTGGAGAAAGGGGATCTCTCGTACCCTGTGGGTAGGAATATAAATTAAGCACTATGGATAACAGTATGGAGTTTCCTCAAAAACTAAAATAGAACTACCATATGACCCAGCACCCTTGCTGCTAGGTCTCTATGAAAAAGAGCAGAATTCAGGGTATTGAAAAATAAATCTGCACACCCATGTTTATTTCAGCGCTATTCACAATAACCGACATTTGGAATCAACTGAAAATTCCATCAGTGGATGAATGGATAAACAAACTGTGGTACATACACACCAAGGAATGTTAATAGCCACGAAAAATAACAACCAATGAAACCCTGCCATGTACATCATGAATGGAACTGGAGAACATTATGTTAATCAAAATAACCCAAGTACAGAAAGACAAATCACTCGTGTTCTCACTCATATGTGGGAGTTAAATTTTAAAAACAATTGATCTCATGGAGACAGAAAGTAGAGTGATGGTCACTGGAGGCTGGGAAGGGTATAAGGGAGATGGGACTAAAGCAATGATGGTTAATGGCTACAAAAATATCATTAGATATTCAGATGGAATAAAGAATATTTGATAACACAACAAAGTGACTATAGACAACAATAAATTATGGTATATTTTTCAATAATGCAATAGTGGAAGTGGAATGTATCTAATACAAAGAGATTATAAATGCCTGAGGTGACAGATAACCCAACTTCCTTGATGATTTGATTATTTCATATTTTGTGCCTGTATCAAAACATCACATGTACTCTGTAAAGATATACAACTATTATGTACCCATAAGAATTAAAAAGAATAAAGATCAGTGACTTCTGAACAGTACAGACTACAAAAAATGAAAACAACAAAATAATGAAGTTGAATACCTTTTCATATGCTTATTGACCATATAAATGTCCTTTTATTATTGTCCTGTTCAAATAGCCTATCTATTTTTCCTTTGGCATGGCTGCTTTTTCTAATTGATTTATAGGAGTTCTATATATATTCCATAAACTTTACCCTTTCTTAGTATTTTATGATGTAATTATTTTCCTTCAATCTATGGAAAGGACTTTCTTCACTCTGTGGACCATTTAGAATAATATGAAAACTCATACTAAAGAATAAATTTTAATTAAATTTACAATACACACATATAACTATAAAACTGTAAATTGAAGAAAATAATATAAACTATATGAACTATGCTATGCTTATGGATCAGAAACCTACACTGTGGAAAGACAACAACTATACTTAATCTTATCTATAAAATCAATAAAATATCAGTCAAAAAACATTCTGCCTCTTTAACCAACAACTCTGTCCTATATTAAAAAATATACAAACAAATAGAAATAGAATATTTGGATTTACTCTAATAATAACCTGAACTATTTCAGTGTCAGATAACAGTCATTTTAAATAAGCTGAAAATGCAGCTTGGAAATACTTTCTGCAGATACAGGTGGTAACAGCATGAAAGGAAGGACAACTGGGATTAATGGATTGTTTTACCTGGTCAGCTTACTGGCACCTTGTTCACCTTGTTTACTTTGTCTCCAACTTGTTTTCTCTCGCTTCTTTACTTCTTGAATGTCTGCTCTCCTCCAAATTTTGATAAAGGTATGCAAACATGGTGCATGTTAGCCTAAGGAAACATTAGGGAAATAAATGGACTACAGTCATAAAAAATGTATATTTCAAAGCTAAATTGTTTTGTATTTTATTTTATTGATATGTCATACTTGTGCATATTTGGGAGGTACGTGTAATATTTTGATAACAAGAACATAGTATGTAATGATCAAATCAGGGTAATTGGAATTTATCTTTCCTTTGTACTAGGAACATTATAATTCTTCTCCCCTAGCTATTTTGAAAAATACAATAAATTATTGTTAACAATAATTGCTCTACTGTACTAACTCATGCTAGAACCTACTTTTTCTAACTGTATTTTTGTACGCATTGACCAACTCCTCTTCTTCCTCCTGCCCTCGTCCCTTTGCAGCCTCTGTAGCCATCATTTCACTCTGTCCGTGAGTTCAGTTGTTTTTAGCTCCCACATATGAGTGCAAACATGCAATGTTTGTCTTTCTGTCCCTGGCTTATTTCACTGGACATAATATCTTTCTGTTCTATCCAGGTTGCTACAAATGACAGGATCTCATCTTTTTAAGGCTGAATAATACTCCGTTGTGTACATATACATTTTCTTTACCCATTCATCCATTGCCGGGCACTTTGATTGATTACATTTATTGGCTACTGTAAATAGTAAATTTGGGGGAGCAGATACCTCTTTGATACCCTGATTTCCTTCCTTTCAGGTATGAACCCAGCAGTGGGACTGCCAAATCATATGGTAGTTTTATTTTTGGTTTGCTGAAGAACTTCCATACTGTTCTTCACAATGCTACACTACTTTACATTTCCACAGTGTATAAGTGTTCCCCTTTCTTTTCATTCTTGCCAGCATTTGTTGGTTTCTGTCTTTTTAATACTAGCCATTTTAACCAGGTGAGATAATATCACATTGTGGCTTTCACTTGTATTTCCCTGATGATCAATGATGTTGGGCATTTATCATATTATTTGTTTTTTGCTATTGAATTGTTGGATTTCTTTATATATTCTAATTGTTAATGCTTTGTCAGATGGAGAATTTGGAGATATTTTCTCCCATTCTGTAGGTTATATTTTCTCCCATTCTATAGGTTATCTTTTTACTTTGTTAATTGCTTCTTTTGGTGTGCAGAAGCTTTTTAGCTTGAGGTAATTCCAGCTGTCTATTTTTTGTTATAGTTGCCTGTACTTTTAAAGTCATACCCCCAAAATAATTTGCCCAGACCAATGTCCTATAATATTTTGCCATTGTTTTCTTCTAGAAGTTTCATAGTTTCAGTTCTTACATTTAGATCTTTAATATATTCTGAGATAATTTTTGTATATGATAGAAGATGGAACTCCAGTTTCCTTCTTCTAGATATGGAAATCCATTTATTGAGGAAACAGTCCTTCCCCGACTGTATGTTCTTGAAAAATTTGTCAAAAATAAGTGGACTATAAGCACATGGATTTGTTTCTGGATTCTTTATTCTGTTCCATTGGTTTGTGTGTCTATTTTTGTGCCAGTGCCACATTGCTTGGATTGCTACAGCTTTGTAGTATAATTTGAAGTCAGGTAATATAATGCCTTCACCTTGTTCTTTTTGCTCAGAATTGCCTTAGCTATATTTGTTGATTGCTTTGAGTAGCACTGAAAATGCTATTTAATACAAATTTAAATTTGGGGGTAATGTCTAAATTGAGAGTACAATGTTCATTTACTTATCTAGGATATGTTTTATTTAACAAAGAAATATATCTTCTCTCTGCTAGGTATTAGAGAAGAAAAAGTACAACTCATAAATAATCCCTGCTTTCAGAAAAAAGTCTAATAATGGAAACAGAAAAGGTACCAGTTATTTATTTCCACAAAAGAGCTATCTGACATCTATACACAAAAAATCAGTTCCATAAGGCAATAAGCATTGCATTTATTAAAGCAATAAGCCTATGGCTCCCTAATATAGTCTGGACTATTGCTAAGGCAGTTATTCTGTACTTGGCCCACGTTGCCCAGGTGTCTGGACACCAGCTTGCTGATCTCAGCTATCTTTCGTTGGTGTTATTGTGTCAAACTGGTTATGCTCCACATTTCTTTCATACCCCAAAAGGATGGACAGGGTGTATGTTCAAGGCAACAGAATAAGCACAGGAACATAAGCAGAAATACTCAAGAACCTTTTCCATATTCTATGTCATGGCAGCTGAAGCCATCATCAAGGAGCAGGGAAATAAACCATTCCCCTTGCTGGGAGGACCCTTAAAACCACTTGTTAAAAAGTGCAGATATAGAAAGACAAAGAATGGAACCCATCATTACAATCTTGTCCTAAAACAAGGGGATAGTGTGATTATGGAGGTATTTAATAATATTTCTAAGTTTGTCTGCTCTGCCAGCCCAAACTCTTCTGGGAGTGGGCTGCCCATGTGTCCATGTTCTCCCATCAGCTTTCTTAATAACAAAGCTACTGTTGTGACTGCAAGGTGATTTGTGTCTTAGTTTAAATTGGTTCCAAAGATAAAAGGAGAATAAAAAGGTGCTATTTTTTGTTCTTCTTGCTATAAAAGTAGATACTCTATTATCTGTCTTAGTGATCCCTGTGGAGCTAAAACGGTGTCAGACACACAGTGGATGCTCAAAAAAAGTTGTTCAGTGAATGAGAACAGGGATTATTTAACATCAAAATCTTGTCTACTCTTTGATCTTAGATCTCTTGGGTTCCTTTAGAGAAAAGTAGAGTTCCTCTTAGAGTCACTAGTCAACATTTTTCTTCTCACATTTGTTCAATTTCTCAAGTGTTAATGGTCCATGCAACTCTTTCATCTTCCCATCAGACACTCCGTAGTTTGGTGACCACAAAGACTTTGTCAAGTGCTTTGCCATCCTTTGTAATGACAAGGTCTGTATGGATTTAAAATACCACCATCTGTGCTCAGTTTGGGGATTTCACAAAGATAACCAGGGCCCATTGCAATGAAATACTACACCTTTATTACTCTAACTGTTGTCACTTGTGGCTTGATAGAATTTTCCTGAATGCTACCCTTTCCTTAAAACAAAAAAAAAAGAAAGAAAGAAAGAAAAAGATATTGCATCCTTATGATTTCTCCAGCTCTCCATAGAACTTCAGGTTATTCTCAATCAAGGAAATGATAGCCTCAAAAAAATCCAATAATCCTCAAGCCTTTATTAGTGTTTTTTCTATCGTATCTACAACATAGTATGTTGAAGAAGGCCCTTTGTGATAAAGATCAAGGTTGACTTGACATAAAATAGAGAGCTGGAAAAGCCAGGTGGTATTTAGATTAAACAGAGTTGTAAAGAGGAAGCTGTTGAAGGATTTGTAGTCAGGAAAAAGAGGATATTAGAAGGGGAGATAGTCACATAAGCATGATACCCATGTGTTCCTTACCAAAGTGTAGATTCAGATCAACCCTTACTGAGAAATCCTGCATGAAGAGATTGTGTGTTCTGTGTGGCCCATTCACTGCTACTGACTCACTGTAATGATTAGTCAGTCCAAAGCATGGACATTTGAATTAAAAGAAGTATAAACATTTAGAGAAATGTCAAAATGTTTCTTCTTTATTAAACCAAGTACATCTAATAAATATTCATGTAAAAATTCAGGAATCAATCGGTTAACACCTATTGAGTAAGAATTCTATTGATATCACGATGAATGAGATGCAATATCTTCCTTAAACTGCAGTCTAGTGGGGAGATAAAAATGTGCTATCAAAAACGTTCATGACCATATTCAACCTTATCTAAAATACCCAGACAATAGATCGCAGGTATCCTTTTCTTGAGTTATCTGCAAAGGATTCTTATTTCTCAATATAATGTCAGAGCCATTTAAAAATATTTCTTTCAAAGTATGTCAAGTAGTAAGCACCAAAATTCTCATGATTACTGGGTTAAAAGTAATCAGTTATAGGCACATAGAATGTTTGACCTGAAAGGAACTTTGAAGATACTCTCACCCAAATTCTTCATCTTTTCCAATTAAGAAATGAAGATTGGTTAAAGGAATGAGAGGAACGGGGGCGGGGGGGAGGAGGACTTTGAGAAATGAGGTCACACACCAACATATGAAACTAAAACTATGGTCTGTTCACAGGACCAAGGGAATTTACAACCTGCTATTAATCAATTGATAGACAAACAAGTTTGTTTTATTTTTAAATTCTTAATATACCCTTCTAGGAAGACATTTGTAATCTCTATTTTATAAATGAGAAAACTGATTCAGAAAAGTTAGTTCACTTTTTCCGAGGTCACAAAGCTGGTGAGTGGCACAGTCAGAACCTGAACCCGAGAACTGCCGACCACACCTCCAGGCCGCCCCACTCTTCCTGATGCAGTAAGTTAACCCCATGGTGTGCGGTTTTACCTTGAGGCAGGATTCCAATATAAATCTCTGTCTTCTCCCTGGAGTCTAAAAAGGCAAACAATTCTCAAAATTTAAATCAAAACATAAAAGCTTCTTTTCATACCCATGGGATTCAGAAGCCAGATTTCTTTTTAGGTGTCTTATTTGATCTTCTAAAAAGGTTCTTTCCTTCAGGCCACTTAAAATAAGTGCTGTCTGCAGGGCAGGAGCACTCACGGGCTCCAGCAGCAGTCTGATCAAGTGGAGTGTCTTTGTAAACACTGCTCTTCAATTTGTTTCACAGGGCCTATAAAAGGAAGGCTTTGATCACCGTGCTTCTGTGATAAAATAAAGGGGAAACACAAGTGTTACCTATACTGGCCAGTGGAAATGGCCAGAGCGTGGACCCAGAGGGGCCATCACATCAGCTGTTTGCTCGTGGGCTGCGGTTCCTGTAAGCAGCTCACACAATGAGCCTACCAGAGGCAAAGTCGGACAGTGGTCTCTCAAGCTGGTGGATCAGGGAGTCAGAGTAACTCTGAATCAAGTATGAACTCTTCTTTTTCTTCCCAGGTAGCTTTGTGGCCAGTAATATAACTTGATCCTAAAATTCTACCTCTGTTAAAGTGAAATAGGACATCTACTTTATAAGGCTCTTGTAGGAATTACACGCACTGTATGTAAAGCACCTGAGAACAGACCCTTGAACCCACTGGAAGGGAGCTCAGTAGCAGGAGGCTCTGGCTGAGCTAGCTTGCTTCTCTTCCTCTCACCCTAACGAACAATATCATGGGATTTTAGAATAATTTCCTATTAGAGTTCACAAAGTCTTCTCCTGTGCATTACGATACCAAGTAGTCATGCTCTTACAATGAGCTTATAAGGGGCCCTGGAAGCTGCAGCATCATCCACATTCATCAGACGGTGACGGAGACCCCAAGTGGTGAATAGAGGGGAGGCGCCAAGTCGCAGAGCCAGGATTTCACCCACATGTTTTCTTTCCTAATGTAGTGCTCGTTCCTCCGACATGTGCCAACGTGATACACACACTGGTTAGCACAAATCAATATGACAGTTTACTGTTAGTAAATCAAATCAAGAATTGGTCAGTTTAGACTGCTGATCTAAAGAGCCCACATTTCCTCTTCAGGCTATTATAATGTCACAGTTAGCAAAGTGAGTGGCTATGCAGCTGTCTCTTTTATGAATAATCATGAGCTTCAAGAATAAAATGCCTTCCTGTAAAAGCTTTCTGGTTACTGAACAGAAAGGCTTTCTTACAGACCCACCTGGCAGTTTTTCTGTTTATTGCCATTGCTGATACTGTTAAATAACACACTTGATTTCCTACTATGTCATGTCATCTGGTCCAAGGTGGGAGACTTCAAGGTGACTCGTAGAGGATCTGGCATGTGGATACGAGACCCTTTATTCCAGCCCTGACTTTGTCTCTGACCAGAATTCTAGCCTTGGATTCTCAACTATCCTTTCCAGACCTGATGAAATGTCGCCTGGCCAAGCCTAGTGGCTCATGCCTGTAATCCTAGCGCTCTAGATCACCTGAACTCAAAGTTCAAGACCAGCCAGAGCCAGAGTGAGACCTCATCTCTAAAAATAGCTGGGTGTTGTGGTGGGCGCCTGTAGTCCCAGGTACTTGGGAGGCTGAGGCAAGAGAATCGTTATAGGCCAAGAGTTTGAAGTCTCTGTGAGCTGTAATGCCACGGCACTCTACTGAGGGTGACAAAGTGAGAATCTGTCTCAAAAAAAAAAAAAATGTCGCTTGAAAGGTGATGACCCCATATGTCAAACTCGGCTAGAGCAAGGTAATACCAACACTCAGACTTTCTCTCCCCACACTAGAAAACTTGTATTTCACTCATTTTTCAGGTCCATGTGGTGGTGAAAGACCCTGAGATGAGAATCAGGCTTCCTGCACCCCAGACACTAGCTTGCTCTTCCTACTCTTCGTGGGGTCCTGGAGAGCCACTAGCCTCAGAGCTCCCCTTCGCTGACCCTAGAACGAGGACGGCACCTGCTCTCCAGCTCTTTGCGAGAGGCATCACTGTGTGGTGATTATTAAACGCAGGTGTTCTTAAATTGCTTTGGGCTGTATCTACAGCACATATGAGTTCCACAGATCTGGGTGTATGTTCATTTTTCCCAGGTTCCTAAATCACATTTAATCTCAACTGCAAAACTGAGAAGAAATTTGCTCACTCCAGTAATTACTGGAGCTCATTCATTTCCATGCTCCTTCCAGAACCCAGCAAAGACATCAAGAGTCACAGACAGTCCTGAATATTCAGGGAAGAGCTAACTGACATCATCAGTTCCCTCTGAAATGACCATCTTCCAACTGCATGGCCAGGGACAGGGGCAACTCAGTCCCCAGCCAGCTCAGGTTCAGGTGTTCTGGGGACATTGCCCGCCATTCCACCACCTTCCTTTGAGGGAGACTCCCCCATCACATGTGTTTTCACACACAGAGTGAATTTCATCCACAGAAATCCAACTAAGAACAGCCCAGTCAATGTTCCTGCCCTCAATATGACCTCCCTGCTCTAGCCCTTGTCTCACTTCTGTTCCTTACCTCTGAAAGTTTCCAGCACAACACCTCCTTGACACACCTTGGTGTCATCAGTGATAGCCATGAGGCCTTGTCAAATTCCGCTGCCCACAAAGGCCCCCCTTGTGCCCAGAAGGACAGTTGGTGAGGGTTGTCTCCTTGAAATGCGGAGAAGGAAATATCCATTGCACAGATTTATTTTATATTTGTAAATGAATAAATTATTCCAACATCCATTTCCTAATGTGTTTTTGTTGTACATAGATATCATTGGTAGGTTTAAATCATAGACAATCCAGCCAGGAGTGGTGGCTCATGCCTGTAATGGGAGAGCAAGGCAGGTAGATCCCTTGAGTTCAGAAGTTTGAGACCAGTCTGAGCAAAATGAGAGCCCATCTCTACTAAAAAATGGAAAAAACAGCTAGATACTGTGGTGAGCACCTGTAGTCCCGGCTACGCAGGAGACTGAAGCAAGAAGACCACTTGAGCCCACAAGTTTGAGGTTGCTGTGAGCTGTGACCCCACAGCACTCTACCCAGGGTGACAGAGTGAGACTCTGTCTCAAAAAAAAAAAAAAAAAAAAAAGTCACACGGAGCCACTCTCATCAGGAAACTTTGTGAAAATTTGAACCATATCACAAGAGAAATCTCAGACACCTGAAATTTTGCTTTAAATTGGTGTATTTCCATTCTGGGCATTGTCAGCTAGATCTGTTTTTCCGGATAATAATTTGGCAGCATTTGTGTGGGCCCTGCGTAGAGCCCCCCTCAGATCCTCACAGAGCCCCTCTGGCTGGCCTGCCCTTCTCATGGTCACTTGAAGGACCATGACGTGATGCCAAATGTTTGCAGTTACAGTCAAAGTCCAGTTCCCCGGGCAGGGTTTTGACCTCCTGCCCCGCAGTGGTCGGCCCCCTTCGGTGTTGCCTTGCTGCGTGCTGGCGGGACCTGCGCACAGCCCACCCTCGTTAGAAGCCGATGGTTTCTCCAGCGCGAGCACAGCGACTGAGAAGCTTCCAGCCCTCTTCACCCTGGCGAGCAGCAGCGTGGGCAGGCTGACATGGAAGTGCAGGTCAAAAAAAGAACCAAACCAGCCGTCCGCTGTGCTGGACAAAAGCGGATCGACACCCTCAGGACAGAAAATGGAATTTTGTTAAAATCTAAAGTAGTATCCCAAGGTATGTTCTAGAGACTCCACTTCTTGAGCCATGCCTCCAAGATGGGCTTAAAGAGACCGACGTCACTTTCTCAGCCCCAGAACAGGCCTCGTCCTTCTGCAGGGTCGCTGCCACTCTGTGGATAATGCAGAGATGAAGCCTCATGGAAGTGAAACCTGGGCGAAGCGGGTTCGGCCCATCAGCACTGGGGCACAAACGGACACCCTGACTCGGGCGTGAGCTCCTGTGCTCTTCTGTCCCTCTCTCCACCCATGGAGGGGTCACTCCCCTGTCCCTCTCTCCACCCATGGAGGGGTCACTCCCCTGTCCCTCTCTCCACCCATGGCGGTTCACTCCCCTGTCCCTCTCTCCACCCGTGGAGGGGTCACTCCCCTGTCCCTCTCTCCACCCGTGGAGGGGTCACTCCCCTGTCCCTCTCTCCACCCATGGGGGGTTCACTCCCCTGTCCCT
>CAUYON010148658.1:0-14001 GCA_963573935.1 Arctocebus calabarensis
AGTTATCAAGCCTTTGTCAGATTTGTAACATCCAAATATCTTTTCCATTCTGAAAACCATCAGTTTGCTTTAATTGTTGTGTCCTTATAGTTGTGCGTGCTTTTTATTTTCTTAAAAATATTTTTTAAAGGGCAGATTTTAGTTTTGATGTCAATCCAGTCCATATAGACCTTAATTTTTTTGTAAATTGCTAGAACAAGTAAACCACAGGCTGGAAATTCCTCTAGCGGAATACTGAAGCCACCTGTGCTCCGTGTAATTCAAATCCCTTGCTTCATTGGCGACCTCAAGTCTCTCATAGTCTCGACAAAAATTATGCTTTTAGAGGCTTTGTGTATCTTTCCATTAGGTGGGAGTGGCATTCTATTATGGCTGTTTAAATCATAAACCACATTAGCTTGTAATAAATCATCTATGAAAGAAAACGCACTTTCCAAGTCTCGTATCTTCTACGTACTAACCTATATCTGTCATCCCCAGAATCATATTTTTTATTGTTTTGTAAGAATAAGTGGAAAAAAGTGTGTAAAAATCTAACATATAGTAAATGGTAGTTCATATCACTATTGCAATAAATATGGGACTAGGTTTAAACAAAGATAACCCTGATAACACGGTCTGTCCATTCCAGAATATGGAATTATTCTTGCTAAAATCAAGTATTTTATTACACTGTGCTTATACAGATCAATAAATTAAAATATAGCAGTGCAGAAAAAATTAAGGTCGGACAAAAATACATGAGCACACTTAAGACACTTAAAATATCGTTGAGTATTGTTGGACAGATAGTAACATTATGAAAATATATGGACTTTTATAATATTCACATTGATGAAAGATGTACATTTATTACAAAAAATGTATTTATGTATCTTAGGACATAAGGGATATATTTCAAGAAATGCTGGACAAATGTACACTACTAAAGAATTGTTGAAAATTTTCTTTGAAATTAAAAGATAAGCAAACCTATTTATCTCTAGGAATGCTCAATGTGCAACAATGAATGCAAATTTCATTCTTGTAATCCATTCCAAAGTTAGACGTTTGGTTTGGAGAATATATCATATGTTTAATTAGGAAAGGAAATTTTCAAACATCAGCTTTTTGTTTTTTAATAACTATTTCTATTTCAATTGGCAACAGAAAACATTTTTCCTTTTTTTCCTAGCAGCTAAATCTGGTTTCCAAAGTCTAGTCCAGAGAATTATTTTAGGCATAAATTCCTGTAACTTTTAATTTTTTTAAATAAAAAAGCTAAAACAAAATTTTAGAAAGCTAGCAGAAAACATTCGGTTAGATTTTGCACATAAATCCTAACATCTCTAAGCTTTTGAATTTTTGACCAAAATACAAGAGCTCTCAGTTTAGAGGTGATTGTCTTCATTTATGCAAATGACTATGTCTCCCAAACTTAAATGAAAATTATAGTTTTCTATTTTTACATAAGGATAAAAATAATTCTGTATTTTTTTTTTGCCTGCAGTATGTAAGGAACATTTGGATTCAGTAAATTCCATAATGTCAAATTGGAAACTACAGTTAAAAGAAAAGAAACTGTAGTTCAAACTAAATGTGTTTCTTAAATGAATAAAAACATAGGAAGTTCATGCATGTATGACATTTCATAAACTCTTCTCTACTTATTCCTTCTAATACTTAAGGGTTAAACATCATCCCCAAAGTAAAGTCTTATATAATGAATTAAACAGTTTCTCCTTTATTTAGAACTTTCATGATGTTTATAAAATGTTTTCAATGAATTATTTTATACTCTTGTTTTCCTTGCTGTCTTCTTTTTCCAGTTTGTTAAGGTACATTGACAAAATTTTATATATTTAAGGTGTACAGTGTGATGATTTGATATGTGTATAGAACTCAACTAACATATTCATCACCTCACACAATTACTGTTAATTTCTTCATTTTCTTCATTTTTTGTAGAGAGAGAGAGAGATGTATGCATGTGTTTTTATATTTGGGCTCTCTATTCTGTTCCATTGGTCTATGTGCCTGTTTTTATGGTGGTGTCATACTGCTTCTATTATTATAGTTTTGTAATACTGTTTAAAATCAAGACTATGTTATCTCCAGTTTTGTTATTTCACAAGTTTCCTTAAGGTATTTAGAATCTTTTGTGGTTCCATTAAAATTTAACTTTTTTTTCTAATTCTGAAAAATGCCTGTAAAATTTTGATAGGGATTTAGATTGAATTCTTAGATTGCTTTGGGAAGTATGGACATTTTAACAACACTGATTCTTTTAATTCATGAACACAAAATATCCTTCCATTTATTTGTGTTGTTCTTCAATTTTTTAATAAGTCTTATGGTTTTAGATATGTAGCTCTTTCATTTCTTTAATTAAATTCATTCCTAAGTATTTAATTCTTTTTGATGTTATATAATTGGAATTATTTTCTTAATATCTGTTTGGGATAGTTTGTCCATAGTATGTAGAAATGCATCTGATTTTTGTATATTGATTTTGTGTCCTGCAACATTACTGATTTTGGTTAGTAGGTTTAATATTATTTTGATAAAGAATTTATGGTTTTCTGTATGAAACGTCATGCTCTCTCCACTAGTGAAAATTTAAATTCTTCCTGTCTTATTTTGATGCCTTTTATTTATTATTTTTGTTTTCTGACTAATTGTTCTCACAGGACTTCTAGTACAATTTGCAATAGATGCAGTGAAAGTGGGCACTTTTGTCTTATTCTTGATTTTAGTGGAAAAGATTTTCACTTTTTATCATTTAATATAATGTTAGTGGTCTGTCTTTATTAGGTTTAAGTGCTTTTCTTCTCCTAATTTGTTGAATGATTTTATTATAAAAAAATGATAAATTTTATTAAATGGTTTTCTTTATTTATTGAGACAATGATACTATTTTATCCTTTATTATAATTATATGGTTTATTTACATGTGTTGATTTTCTTGTGTTGAACCTTCCTTTCATTTCAAAAATAATGCCACTTGTGCTGTCATCTTTGCATTGCTATTATTTTGTTTAGGATTTTTACAACTATGTTCATTGAGGATATTTGCCTGCAGTGTTCTTTTCTGGCTTTAGTATGTGTATAATACTAGCCTTGTTAAATGAGTTTAGAAGTATTTTCTTGTCTTCAACTTTTTGAAAGAGTTTGAGAATGATTGACATTAATTATTTAAATGAATGAAAGGATTCATATTTGAAGCTCTCTACTCCTGTGCTTTTCTTTGCTGAGAGTTATTTTATTTTTTTTTTATATTGCCTCAATCTTGTTAGCTGTTGTTGGTCCATTCAGATTTTTCTGCTTCTTCATCATTCAGTCTTGGTAAGTTATATGTAGTCATAGATTTCTAGAGATTTCTTTCTTTTAAGTCATCCAATTTGCTGGCATGTAGTTGTTTATAGTGGTCTCTATGATATTTTGTATTTTTATGGTGTTAGTAATAATAGGCTTATATATTATGTCTATATTTGTCATATGCTCTTGATTAATTTCCCTCTTTGTTATCATGTAATGACCTTTGTTTCTTGTGATATATTTTGGCTGCTGGTATATTTTGTCTGATAAAAGCATGGCTATCTCTGCTATCTTTAGTTTACTGTTTATATGGACCTAGTTTGAACTAATGTGTGATGGGAACCCAGGCAGAGGCCTTCAGCACAATCCAGGGACACTCCACCCTAGACATGTCAGAGGCAGGAGTTCATGTGTTCCTTGGGCCAGAGGTCAGGCACTAGGATGCTGGCCAGGATCAGAGGTCACAGAGAAAAGATGAGAGTGCTCCTCAAGGTCAGAATGCAGGGGGTGGGGAGATTGAGCTTTAGAGTGACAAGCTCTGGAGAGGTCAAGACACAGGAGCTTCCCTCAGTCTGGACCACTCCCCAGGCCCCCAGACCCTCTGAATACACCTCTTGGTTCTGCCTCTTCCACCATCAGAACTTCTCTCCAGTCAGCCCAGGGTCATCTAGCACTTCCTCCAGGGCCTGCAGCTCTTGTGCTTTTGCCTTCTGTGTGCTCTGTAGTGCCCTCACACAGTGTACTCACTCATTGAGCTGGAGGTCTTGGTTGCAGCACATGAAAGAACTCCTCTGGTGTTCACGAGTCAGAGGGTGTGGCTGGCCTTGGAGTGACATGTCACCCTGCCCCAGGCCCCGTACCATTCCTTCCAGCTCCCCTTCACTGTTGTCTGTTGGAGAGCCAAAGGAGGTCCAGGGGCTACACTGCATGGGGGTGATTGCAGGGGATATGTCTCCATGGAGTGGACTCCAAGCTTTAGCTGGACTGGGCGAGGCCCAGCAGGACTCCAGTAAAGTGAGTTCGTCTAGGTGGCTTACTATTGGATATAATTTTTGGGGTTTTTTTTTTTTTTCAGTTTTTGGCCAGGGCTGGGTTTGAACTTGCCACCTCTGGCATATGGGGCTGGTGCCCTACTCCATTGAGCCACAGGCACCACCCTTGTATATAATTTTTATCCATTAATAATTTGCTGTCTTTTGAGTAGAGAATTTAATTCATTTACATTTAAAGTAATTATTAATAAATAAGGAATTATTGTTGCCAATTTGTTAATTTTTTTCTGACTTTTTGGTAGCTTCTTTGTTCCTATCTTCCTTTGTTATTCTTTGACAGTTTTTGAATAGTGATATGTTTTAATTCCCTTCTCTTTGTCTTTTGTATATGTACTAGAGGCTTTTTTTTTATTTGTGGTTACCATGATCCTTGTGTGAAACTCTTATAGTTTTAATAGTCTATTTTAGCTGATAACAAGTAAATTTTAATCTTATTGAAAAGCTTTACACTTTACATTCCCATTTTATACCATTAATGTCAGATGACATTTTAAAAATATTGTATATCCATTAACATTTATGATAGTTACAGTTATTCTCAATACTTTCTGTTGTAACTTATACTAGAAGTAAGAGTGATTTACACACCACCAGTACATTAGAATTTTTTTGGCTCAGGCAGAGTGGCTCTTGTCAGTAATCCTAGCATTCCTGGGAACCAAGGCAGGAAGATTACTTGAGCTCAGGAGTTCAAGACCCACCTGGGCAAAAGCAAGACACTGTCTCTACTAAAAACAGAAAAAATTAAGCAGATACTGTGGCAGGCACATTTATCTCCAGCTACTCAGGAAGCTGAGGCAGGAGGAATACCTGAGCCCAGAGTATGAGTTTGCTATGAGCTAGGCTTACCATGACACTCTAGCTGAGGCAAGAGAGACTCTGTCTCCATTAAAAAAAAAAAGACTATTTTGAATTTAATTATATATTTACCTTTAAAAGTGATTTTTATACTTTATATGTTTTCTTTTTTATTGTTAGGGATTCATTGAGGGTACATGTGTCACAGACTGAGACTCCCACCCACCCTCCCTTCTTCTCTCTCTGCTCTCCCCTTCCCCTACCACCATGTCATTAATTGTCATTAATTGTCCTAATATCAAAATTGAATACATAGGATTCATGCTTCTTCATTCTTGTGATCCTTTACTAAGAAGAATGTGTTCCACTTCCATCCAGGTTAATACAAATGCTGTAAAGTCTCCATTTTTTATAATGGCTGAATAGTATTCCATGGTGTACATGTACCATAGCTTGTTAATCCATTTCCAAGTTGGGGGACATTTAGGCTGTTTCCACATTTTGGAGATGGTAAATTGAGCTGTGATAAATAGTCTAATGCGAGTGTCCTTATGATAAAAGGTTATTTTTCCTTTTGAATGGATGCCCAGTAATGGTATTGCAGCATCAAATGGGAGGTCTAGCTTGAGTTCTTTGAGGTTTCTCCATACTTCCTTACAAAAAGTTTGTATTAATTTTAAGTCCCACCATCATTGTAAAAGTGTTCCTTTCTCTCCACATCTGCACCAGCATCTCCAGTTTTGAGATTTTGTGATGTGTGCCATTCTCGCTGGAGTTAGATTGTATCTCAGGGTGGTTTTGATTTGCATTTCTCTAATAACTAAGGATGATGAGCATATTTTCATATGTTTGCTAGCCATTCGTCTGTCTTCTTGAGAGAAGATTCTTTTCATCTCTCTTGCCCATTGATATATGGGATTGTTGGCTTTTTTCATGTAGATTAATTTGAGTTCTCTATAGATCCTAGTTGTTAGGCTTTTGTGTGATTCCAAATATGCAAATATCCTTTCCCATTGTGAAAGTTGTCAATTTGCTTTTGTTGTTGTCTCCTTAACTACACAGAAGCTTTTCAGTTTAATTAAGTTCCATTTGTTTATTTTGGTTGTTGTTGCAATTGCCATAGAAGTCTTCTTCATAAAGTCTTTCCCCAGGCCAACATCTTCCAGTGTTTTTTCTATGCTTTCTTTGAGAATTTTTATTGCTTCATGCCTTAAATTTAAATCCTTTATCCATCTTGAATCAATTTTTGTGAGTGGAGAGGAGTGTGGGTCCAGTTTCAGTTTTTTGCATATGGATATCAGTTCTCCCAGCACCATTTATTGAATAGGGAGTCTTTTCCCCAGTGAAAAGTAATGGAAACAGAGGACAACCTTGTCTGGTTCCAGTTCTAAGTGGAAAAGCTTTCAGTTTAACTCCATTCAGTAAGATATTACCTGTGGGTTTGTCATAGATAGCTTCAATCAATGAAACAGATCAATTTCACTAATGAATATAGATGCAAAAATTCACAATTCTAAGAAATGTGCCACCTATACTCTTCAATGTTCCAATTTAAAAAGGATGCTATTTTATCAAATACTTTTTCAGCATCTACTGAGAGAATCATATGGTCTTTGTTTTTGCTTCTGTTGATATGGTGGATAATGTTTATGGACTTGCGTATGTTAAACCAGTCTTATATCCCTGGGATAAAACCTACTTGATCATGATGTATGACTTTTTTGATGATAAGCTGTAACCTGTTGGCTAGGATTTTGTTGAGAATTTTTGCATCTATATTCATTAGTGAAATTGATCTGTTTTCACGTTCTTGTTTAGCATCTGTTAATTTCAAATTTAAGAACCCCATTTAGCATTTCTTATAGGGCATATTTAGTGGTAATGAACTCCCTTAGACTTTTGTTATCTGGAAATGTTTTTAACCTCTCCTTCACTTAAAAAGAATACATTTGCCAGATACATTATTCTGTCAGAGTTTTTTTTTTTTTTCAGTACTTTGAACATAACATCTCACTTTCTGTAGGTTTCTGATAGCCTTATGAAGAATCTTTCATATGAAATGAGTCACTTTTCTCTTGCTACTTTCAAAATTCTTTCTTTGACAGTTTGATTATGTCTCAAGATAATTCTTTGGGTTGTTCTTCCTTTTAGCATGGGAGGGATGTCCTTATTGCTCCACAGATTTTGGATACTTTCAGGCAATGTTTCTTTAAATAAGATTTCTCTTTGTCTTCTCCCTTTGAAACCTCCATAATCCAGATGTTTCCTTACTCGATTGTGTTCATAGGTGCTGTGTGCTTCCTTCACTCTTTTTATTCTTTTTTTTTTGTTGTTGTTGTTCCTCTAATTGGCTAATTTCAAATAACCTGTCTCTGAGTTCAATGATTCTTTCTTTTGCATAATTGAGTTTGCTATTGAAGCTCTCTTTTGATTGTTTTATTTCTGTTAACTGTAGGATTTCTGGTTTTGTTTTTCTGTTGTTTGTTTATAGTATTTATTTATTTATTTATTTATGGCAGGGTCTCACTTTGTCACCCTGGGTAGAGTGCACTGGCAAACTCTTAGGCTCTAGTGATCCTCTTGCCTCAGCCCCCAAGTAATTGAGACTACAGGCATCCACCACAATGTCTGGCTATTTTTATAGACAAGGTCTCACTCCTGCTCAGGTTGATCTCACTCCTGAGCTCAAGCAATCTATCTGCCTCATCCTCCCAGAGTGCTGGGATTATAGGCATGAGCCACTGTGCCAGGCCTACTTTTCTTTTTTTTTTCATGCATTATTTTGCTGATATTATTTAGCTGCCAGTGTCATTTGGCATCATATCAAGCTTCTTTAAAATAATTACCTTAAATTCTTTGTAAGGAAATTTGAAGATCTCTCTTTATTTGGAATTGATTACTGAAACATTATTCATTTCTCTGGGTGATGGTATGTTTATGTGATTCTTCATAATCCATGAATCCTGCATTGCTGTCTATGCATTTGAAGGAGCAGATACTTCTTCCACTCTTTTCAGATTAGTTTTAGTAACTAAAGACTTTCTGTTGTCTACCCAGTCTGATGAGATTGCTTAGAGTTTCAGTTGAGTGACTACACTGCCAGGAACTATATCAAAAACCTTCATCAGTAGAGCTGGCACTGGAACAAAGGTCTTGCTTCAGCATCTGCAGGTGGGTCCACTAAAGGCAAAACTGTTATCAGGTGCACATATTGATGTAGTTTTACCAGGTCCCTGGTGACAAGTTTTGGCACAAACTTTAATTTATCAAGCTATTATAACTGTTGATAATTGGTTTTGAAAAAAAGTATTATCTCTAATATTCATTAGATTTGTTTGTTTTCATTTATGATATAAAACTGCCTCAAAGTTTCCTAGGTAGGATACTTATTTTAATTTTATGTATATAGTTAGAATTATTAATATATTAGCCTCAGTATTCTGTTTTGAGATTCATTAATTTCCATGGAGTAGAAATACAGGCATGAATAAAATCCATAATCTCATGGATCTAATGACCTAAAATATGAAATATCTGTCATTTATCAGAGTAGCTGGATTCCTTATTTGAATCTTTTAATTGACTCTTCATGAAATAAAGGCTTTACCCTGCTTTGGACTCACTGAATGAATTAAGGCAAATTACTCTTTTCTGTGGACTGGGGCTTCTATTATACATGACTCTTCTATATATAGAGTTTTTACACCATTTCTGTCCCCTGATTCTTATACCTTGATTTATAATTGAGCTATAGCAAAGACTAGACTTCTTTTGACAAGGTCGTATCTAGGTAAGTCCCATCATGATTTCTTTCCTGTCACTTCTTCACCCTGTCAGGGCGGTGGAAATATCCCAGAATGAAACAATTCTTTTTGAATATGAACTATTGTATACTCATTTTTACAATGAGAAACAATAATATCTTAAGGTTAATAATAAAACAAACACAATAATAATGTCTGTAATAAGTGCTAGCAGCTAGTTCAGAGCATTGCTGAGGAAAATAAATTAATGTATATTTTATCTCATCTGAGCAAGTATTCTTAGAAAGTAAGTCTATTTCAGTGCCTAGGAAGTCCTTTGAGGTATTTCTCCCTACCTCCAGTGACAAAAAGTAGTAAATAATTATGGCAGAATTGTTTTTTTTCCACTGAAAAAATAATTCATGATAGAACTATTAAATCTTCCCTTTTATCATTCCTTTTGCATATGGGAATAGAAAAAGGGAAGATTTTGATTTTGATTACTTTTCAAACAATAATTTAGATTTCATTAGACCATGACAATTTTTTGTCATTTTCATAACTATTTCTTTATATATATATTTTATTAAATCATAAACACACAAGTCATGGATACATTAATGCATTTATGGGTACAATGTGCTGATTTCATATAGAATTAGGAACACTTACATCACACTGGTTAATATATAACTCATCTCAATTACTTAGTTACTGTGTTAAGACCTTTATACTTGGCTTGGCCTCTGTGGCTCAAGTGGCTAATGTGCAAGCCACATATACCTGAGCTGGCAGGTTTGAATCCAGCCTGGGCTTGCCAAACAACAATGATGGCTGCAACCAAAAAGTAGCCAGGCATTGTGGTGGGCGTCTATAGTCCCAGCTACTTGGGAGGTGGAGACAGGAGAATCACATGAGCTCAGGGGTTGGAGGTTGCTGTGAACTGTGATGCCACGGCATTCTATCCGGGACAGCTTGAGGCTCTGTCTCAAAAAAGAGAGAGAGAGAGAGAGAGAGAGAGAGAGAAAGACCTTTATACTACATCCTAATAGATCGGACACGTACCCTTGCATTATGCACCATTGGTGTGATCCCATTATTCACCCTCCCTCTAACTGACCTCCCCTTTCCCTTTCATCCTCCCCTCATCCCTCCTTCATTTGGGGCCATAGTTGTGATCTATTCTTCATATATTTCATCATATTTTTTGAAAAGCAAGAGTTGGCTGTTGGAGAATAGCCGGAGAAGGAAAATCTCAATGCTGTAGCCTTACCTCTTCCCCCCACAGAAAACATTTGGCTTTTGTCTTTATGTCCTTTCTTCTTTAGACCTCTTAATATGGTTACTTCATCTTTAATCTAAATCTTAAACAATTTTGTAAAGCAAAGTAATGTGACGCACTGATTTTAGAAAAAAAGGAAAATCTAGTTGGTTCAGTAGTTTCTGAATTCTAGATTATTCTACTCTGTGTCAAAGCCTAAAATTGAATAGAGTGCCCTTGATACCTGTAAACATTAACAATTTATTTATTCATTAAAAGTATTCAGCCAATACATACTGAATATTTTTTATATGTTGAGCAGGGGGAAACCTAGGCTTTGTGGAAATGGAAGCTCATTTTACATGGATTGCCTCTACTACAAATAAGATACGAAATTCAAATGTGAGTCAAGTTAAATGTAAAAGCAGGTGATTTATTGAAAACTAAAAGCATATGAAAATAAATCTATTTATAGCTGATGAATGCCACAAACATTTAAAAATCCAGAAAAAAAATAATGTTTTTATTAGTTAATTGCATAACATATATCAATAATATTTTTGGCTGCATGTATCTTTGATAAACTTTTACCCCCACCACCCCGTGCCCCCACATGGAACAACTTAATTTTAAACTTAGAAACATGCAACTGTGTAATGCTAATGTGAGTACTGTAGACACAACGTGATTGATTACCGTATACATAAAGTTCAGAGAAATTATATGGATCCTTGAGGGGTAAATTCACACCTTAAGGTATAATGGACACTATCCCAGGGATAGACACTCTTATAACTGTGACTTAAGCAGTACAAAAGCAATCTATGCAACCCAAACATTTGTATCCCTATAAAATTATAAAATAAATTTTAAAAACAGCCATTCTAAAAACGTTGATTGTAAATTCAATAGCTTTTCCAAATAAAAAATTTAAGAAATTAAGATTTCAATGACAGACACCCTTTACGTTTTAAGGGTATATAATTATAATGTTTAATTACAATGTATTATAATTATATATCTGTCCTCATTATCTCTATGTTTCTACTTCATCTAGCATCACAAAATTATGTGATATTGAGATTGTGTCTTGTAAGGATTTGTTACTGTCTGGAATATTCATATAAAGAGAGACATTGCCACTATTTAACATAAACAGCAAACATTTGGGTAACGGAAGAAGGCAGTTCTATTGTGGTAAGAAACAAATTAGGTGTGGATTTTCAGTCCTATGCTTGACCCTTAACAGATCTAGCTAAAGAATCCATAGCCTCATTCTAACATCTGTAAAACACCCGCTGATGGGAATTTGGGTTATTTCCCATTTGGGGCTAAGTGTAGAGAAGGCTCTTAAGAATATTTGTCTATAAGACATTGTGCATATGTTCTCATTTTTCATAGGTACATGCCTAGGAATAGAATGCTTTGGTCTATTGGCAAGTTATTTTTTAAATTTTAAGAAACCACAGAGCAGTTTCCCAAATGGATTGTACAATTTTGGATTTCCAACAGCCATGTATGAAAAGTGATTCTAAGTTCTCAACCACAATCAATATCCACTCTGTTTTGTACTGATAAATTGTTCAATATTGAATATTTAATAATAACATTCACATAAAATGTTATTACAATGATCAGAAGAGGTAAGAGGTGAAAGTACCTTTTAAATTGTGAAGGGCTTAACAAATGATAGAAATTATTACTGTGGTAAATCCTTCATCTCACTGTCATTTTTAAGACTTGCTGTAACATCACTTGAATAGTAGTTTAAAATTTCAAGCGATTTTTCAATCACTCCTGAGGTTATATTTATTTTATGCTTTCATTGTTTTTGAATCAGTTTTGCTAATAATAAGAGGTTATAGTTTCCTGATGTCATACTGGAAGAAAAAGTTAGACATACCAAGCTGTCTGATTTAGAACAAAAATGGTTGCTTAACTTAAATGGAATTTAAGATTGGTGAAGTAGAAGTATTCAAAACCAACATGTAGGCATGATTTATTGAGAAAAGAATTTTAATTATGAAAGTTGTTCTCTCACAGTTTGAAAATCACTTGACCCAGATAAATTCTCAGCGCATGTCAGCTGGTTTATGTAGCAACTGAAGAGAGTCCTAAAGCTCCAGCAGACCATTAATTTTTACAACATTCCTGGGGAAATCTAAAGCTCAAATAACTTATATAGGAAAACTTCTTAAATTTAAAATTTAAATCAACTTTATTAAGTTGTAAGTGACATACAAAAGCTGTATCCCCTTAAAGTGCAGAATTCAGTGAGTTTGATGGATGAATACATCTTTACAAACATTCAAGAAGTCACTAATTTCATTCTCTTTTTTGCTGAATAACATTTCATTGTATAATATATCACATTCTGTTTATCTGTTCACCTGGTGATGGACCTTTGAGTTATTTCTAGTGTTCGGTTATCTTTTAAGAACATTTGTGTTCAAGGCATTGTGTAGAACGTCCTTTTCTCTTGGGTAGATACTTGGAAGTGGAATTCTTTGGTCGATGGCAAGGAATATTTAATATTAAAAAAAACACACACAGTTTTCCAAACTTGCTATACAATTTTCTAATTCTATCTGTGTGTATGAAAGTTCCAGTGGCTCCAAATCTCTCCAGCAGTCAATATTCACTCTTTTCTGTTTGTTTAAATTTTAGCCAATCTAGAGAACATGAACTAGTGTCTCATTGAGGTTCTGATTTTCATTTCCTTAATTAGGAAACTAATTCTCATATAGGGAAACTTCTTAAATTTAAAATTTAAATCAACTTTATTAAGTTGTAAGTGGCATACAAAAGCTGTATCCCCTTAAAGTTCAGAATTCAGTGAGTTAGGAAGATTAGTAATGACTTTTGACATCTTTTCTCATGCTTATCAGCTGTTCATATGTCATTGTTACCTTAAATCTGCTTGAATCTGCTGCCAATTTTATCTGAGTTGTTTCTTTTCCTATTTCAGTGTTATGAGAACTCTTTATATATTCCACATACAAGTCCCAAATCCAAAATCAGTTTTGCAAGTATTTTCTTCTAGTGAGTGGTTTCTCTTTTTATTTGCTTATCAATTTCTTTCAAAGAGCAAAATTCCCAATTTTGAGAAAGTGTTATTTGTAATTTTTCAAAGCTCTTCTTTTTGGGTCCTACCTCAGAAACTTACATCTACCCCATAGTTTCAAAGATTTCACTTATGCTGTCTTTCACACATTTTATAGTTAATTTTTGTATTTACTTCTATGATACATTCTACGTTTATTCTAGTTAATCATGTGATGAAAGAAGAAAGAATCAACATTTCCTTCCATGTAGATATGTAATTGCTCGGCTGGTAATTGTTGAAAGGTTTTTTAGTCCTTACTGTATTTCCTTGGTGACTTTGTGGAAAACCAGTTTGCTGTCTCATGGGGTTCTACTTCTGGGCTTTATTCCATTAACTGATTTCCTTCTATACGTGTACCTTTTAACTTGTGCTAAACCATCTTGATGACTGCATTTTTTGTAGTAAATCTTGGAATTGGTTATTCTTTTTTTTTTAATAATTTTATTGAATCACAATTATGTACATTGGTGCAATCACAGGGCATGATTCATATACATTCAGAAATATTTTGATCGTACTGTTACAGATATCCTTCATGGCATTTCCTTGATCACTATATAAAGACATTAATATTCTGCCTTTAATAAGTTTCGCCAGTACCCTGCTAAGATGCACCGTAGGTGTGTTCCCACTAATTGCCCTCCCTCTACCCATACTCCCCCCACCCCTCCCCTCCCTTTCCCCTTTCCCTGTATTCCTGTGCTATAATTGGGTTTTAGCCTTCATATGAAAGCTATAAATTAG
>CAUYON010148661.1:0-10519 GCA_963573935.1 Arctocebus calabarensis
CGCTGTCTCCCTGTGTCCCCAAAGGGAAGTTTCTGGGCAGATCCCGCCTGGCAGAGATGCCTGAAGTCCTCTCTCCCCAGTCTCACTGTGCCCAGCCGCAAGGAAGCTGTTACTCGTCCGCCATCTTGCTCCGCCCCCCCAATTTACAACATTTTCTTTCTTTTTTTTTTTTTTGAGACAGAGCCTCAAGCTGTCACCCTGGATAGAGTGCTATGGCATCACAGCTCACAGCAACCTCTAATTCCTGGGATCAAGTGAGCCTGCTGCCTCTGCCTCCCAAGTAGCTGGGACCACAGGTGCCCACCACAACACCCGGCCATTTTTTAGTTGCAGCCGTCTTTGTTATTCGGCGGGCCCAGGCTGGATTCGAACCCGCCAGCTCAGGTGTACATGGCTGGCGCCTTAGCCGGTTGAGCCATAGGCGCCAAGCCAATTTACAACATTTTCAAAGAAACACAGTTAACAGACATGCCCAAGCATTGTAGAAAAATTGTCTAGAATCAACTGGCAGAGAGGCTAATTGCCATTTAATTGAGTTTTGTAAATTTAGCTTTCTTTGTTAAAGTCTCCGTCCAAGGTCAAAGAAGGAAAAAAAAAAAAGGCAGAGGTAGGAAATCATTTCTTCAAATTTGAATTCAGAATATGATGAGGTCAGAACGAAAGTTCAAACAATCAGTTAAAATTGTCATAACATTTAAAATCTGAAAAATGTCTTTTGGTTTGTTTGTGAACTCTGTTGGTTTAAGTAAAGTATATTTAATGTATTTGTTGGGAATGTTCACATCATACAGCTATAAGTGGCTTTTAATCCAAGGCAATTTCATCCCCCAGGGGGCCTGTGACTATGTGTGGAGACATCTTTGGTTGTCACACTTGGATGTGTGTGCTAGTAGGTAGTGTGTGGCAGTGTGTTCCAGTAGTCCCATCAAACCTCTACTTAAGGTTGGACACGATGGCTCATGCCTGTAATCCTAGCACTCTGGAAGGCTGAGGTAGGTGGACCAACCTGAGCAAGAACTAGACCCACATTTCTACTAAAAAATAGAAAAATTAGCCAGATGTTGTGGTAGGTGCCTGTAGTCCTAGCTAGTGGGGAGGCTGAGGCAGGAGTATTGCTTGAGCCCAGGAGTTCGAGGTTTATGTGAGTTAGGCTGATGTCAGGGCACTGGAGCCTGGGGTAACAGAATGAGACTCTGTCTCAAACCTCTACTTAATAGAACATTACTGGAGTGAAAGAAAGGGAAGGGAAAGAAGAGAAAAGTAGAGAAGAAAGAAAAGAGGTGCTTTGTTTTATTAAAAAGAGGTTTTAAACTCAAATGGAAATCAAATTCTAGACACTTGGTTAAAGTTGACTGAATTCATGAATGAACCAACTTCTGATTGGTAAAAGTTGATTGAACTCATGAAGAGCTTAACCTATCTGAGCCTAAATTTGTGCCTATTTATTGTGAGAGTTAAGAGCTAAGAGATGTGGAAATGCCTATCAACCCATGAATGGATTAATAAAGTGTGGCATGTGTATACCTGGGAATACTATTCAGCCATGAAAAGAGATGGAGACTTTACATCTTTTGTATTAACCTGGACAGAGTTGAAGAACATTCTCCTTAAAGAGTAAAGTATTGCAAAAATGAAAAAGCAAGTATCCAATGTACTCAATACTAATATGAAACCCATGGGTGAACAACTACATACCCACACAAGAGAAAAACACAATTAAATTTAAGTGGGGGAAGGAGTAGAGAGGGAGGAAAGGGGAAGAGGGAGGAGGATTGGTGTGCTCTCACCTAACAGGAACAATGTAAGAGTATATGGCATACCTCCTGGGTGAAAGGCTCAACTACAACTTGGTCTTTACCTAACAAATGCAGACAATGTTACCTAATCGTCTGTACTCTCATATTAATCTGAAATAAAAAATGATCAAACTGGCTCAGTGCCTGTGGCTTAGTGGGCTAAGGTGCCAGCCACATACACCTGAGCTGGTGGGTTGGGATCCAGCCCGGGCCTGCCAAACAATAATGGTGGCTGCAACCTAAAAATGGCCGGGCGTTGTGGCCGGCACCTGTAGTCCCAGCTACTTGAGAGGCGGAGGCAGGAGACTCGCTTGAGCCCAGGAATTGGAGGTTGCTGTGAGCTGTGATGTCACAGCACTCTATCCAGGGTGACAGCTTGAGGCTCTGTCTCAAAAAAAAGATCAAACTTTCTTGATCCTCCAAAAAAAAAAAAGAAAGAAAAGAGGTGACAAAGCCCCATGCTTATGTGTCCCAAAGCTTGGGAATCTGTGTTTTTTGCATATTTATCTTCACCTGAGCCTCCAAATAGGAAAACATGAAACATTTATCTTAAGATTCAATCCTTATTTAGGCTGAGTGTAACCCATATTTCCTTGTTTTCTTCTGTTCAATCAGTTGACCATCACCTTCTTTGGTTTCATTATGGGTAGACTGCAGAATAAATTCTGGAGGGCCCATTTTGAGGTCTTCAGGTAACTCTGCATCAGAGCCAGTGTGAGAGTGGGTCCTCTCCACAGGGTAGACTTTTGTTAATATTACAGAGACTGATGGTGAAGCCAGACTGTTAATTTATTAAATTATAATGAGAAACACACTTTGACCTTTGGTTAGTGGTATATCTGCTCTCTCTTGGCAAGTGACTCTTGATATTGGCTGCACTTTGGGGTTACCTGGGTAGCTTGGTCAACCCTTAGTGCCTGGGTTTGACCCCAGAACAATGAAATGAGACTCTCCAAGGGTGGAATGCAGGCATTGGTAGTTTAAAAGTTTCCCCAGGTGATCCCAATATACTTGCAAGTTTGTGAACCGCTGCTCCAAGAGAGAAACCAAAATTGTAATCAAATGAGTATGGACTTAGATCTCAGCACTTAGTCCACAAACATTTAGAAACATCTGTTATGTGCCAGATGCTGGGACAAACATAACCAGAAGTCAGTACAGTTTAGTAGTTATCAAAATGGACCTTAGAAAAGGCTCAGTGTGGTGGCTCATGCCTTACCTCTCCAGGAGACCAATGGGGGAGGATTGCTTTGGCTTAGGAGTTAGAGACCAACCTGAGCAAGAGAGAGATCCTGCCTTTACTTAAAAACAGAGAAAAACAGATGAGTGTTGGGGGGGGCACCTGTAGTCCCAGCTACTCAGGAGGCTGAGGCGGGAGGATAATTTGAGCCCAAGAGTTTGAGGTTGCGGTGAGCTAGGCTGATGCACTGCACTCTAGCGTCAAAAAAAAAAAAAAAAGACTCTTGGAATGAAAGAGCCACTTCAAGCCCTGGTTCCACCATTTACTAGTGTTTGACTTCTCTAAGCTTACATTTCTCCTCTGGTAAAATGGAGGTGCTAATAAAAGTGCTTATTCCAGGGGCTTGCTGCAGAATTATGTAAGATGGTGCAATCTCCCCAAATTTCTTTCTTTCTTTCTTTTTTATTTTTTATTTTGAGACAGAGTCTCACTCTGTTGTCCAGGCTCAAGTGTCGTGGTGCCATAGCTCACAGCATCCTCAAACTCTGGGCTCAAGCGATCTTCCTGTCTGAGCCTCCTGAGTAGTTAGGACTACAGGTGCCCACCATAATGCCCAGATAGTTTTTCTATTTTCAGTAGAGAAGGGGGGGTCTCATTCTCACTCAGGCTGGTTTCGAACCCTTGAGCTCAAGCAATCCACCTGTCTCAGCCTCCCAGAGTGCTAGGATCACAGGCATGAGCCACCATGCCTAGCCCAGTTTCCCAAATATCAAGACTTTTTTTTTTTGGCGGGGGCTGGGTTTGAACCCTTCACCTCTGGCATATGGGGCCGGCGCATTACTCCTTTGAGCCACAGGTGCCGGCCCTAAGATTTTTTTTTTTAGTTATACCATGTACTACCTATACTACTGGTTATATAGCATTTCCTTTACTAATTCATTTTCTTCTTCTTGGACATCTCCTTTAGTCTCATCCCAAGTGGTATTGCCTATGAAATACCTGGTTTGATGGACTAGCTATAGTTTCTAACACATAGTAAAATATATAATTAAAAAAATGATATTTGTATGCCACCTGAAAGTGTTTCTCATAGCTGTGTTGGGTACAGATCTTTGGGAATAACTTTCTCTCTTTAAATCCAGAGTGGCATTAGCTTCTCAGTTCTTAATGTTCCAGTAACTCTGGTTTGAGTCTTGCATCCATTCCTCTTTTGGGTATTTTGGTGTATCTCTGCTTATGCCATATACCAGTTAAATGCTCTAAGGGCAATCGTATTTCCCTTATTTTCAAATTTTGGGCAGGGGTATTGGCTGTCACAGACGATCTGCCTTCCCCTTGGTTGCCACAGCCCTCTGTACCCTCCGCACCCACAGGGTCTTATTATAGTTTTCCACAATTGTTTGCTTATAGCTCCATTTTCTTGACATACTCAACTTCTCAAGAACAGTCAAAGGAGATGCTTAGTGCTTGATACAATAGATGTCTATTGAATAAATGAATGAGTGAACGTAAGAGTGTCATAACGTCCTTTATTAGGATTCAGTTATGATGGTGTTCTTCCAGAATTCCCATCACAACAATCACCATGAATTCATGTTTACCAAATGACTGGTCATTGATTCACTTTGTGCAAGAACAAACGTAGTCTCAGGTTTCAATGACTGCTTATTGTCTTCGGCAGCATCTTTTTTTTTTTTTTTTTGAGACAGAGTCTCAAGCTGTTGCTCTCGGTAGAGTGCGATGATGTCACAGGTCACAGCAATCTCCAACTCTTGGGCTTAAGCGATTCTCTTGCCTCAGCCTCCCAAGTAGCTGGAACTATAGGCGCCCGCCACAACGTGTGGCTATTTTTTTTGGTTGCAGTTGTCATTATTGTTTTAGCTGGCCCAGCTGGGTTTGAACCCACCAGTTTAAGTGTATGCAGCTGGTGCCGTAACCACTGTGTAATGGGCATAGTCTTTGGCAGCATCTTGACATCCTACCATTGGCACAACCACTGTTTGTCTCTTCTTATTCTCTTTCCCCATTTATGTTCTGTGTAGCTATACCCCTGAAAGAAAATTGTTAGAGTCAATGTGGCTTTTGGTTTGTGTTTCTTTATTCATTTTTTTTGGTTGCTTATTTCTTGTCCTGTTTCACAAAGGATTTACAGAGGCCGGTGGTTGTTCTAATGGGAAATTAGTAGGCTCTCTAGGCCAGATTCAGGGTAATGTAAAACAGTGCTGCTAACATTGCATTCTAACTTACAATGAACAAGTTCCAAGATTCCAGTAAGGGTTTCTATTTGTGATATCTGGAAAGTAACACGTTTGGCTACAAAAAAAAAATAAGCAGAAAAATTGACAAGATCAAAAATCACAGCTTTTCTGAGATTCTTTATATCAAGTTAACAGCTAGCTTCAACATTCTACAATCTACTTTCCATCTCTCCTCATGTTGTCATCCCCACAACTTTGCTTAACCTCTTCATGTCATTAGAAGTACTTCTTATTCTTTTTTTTTTTTTGAGACAGAGTCTCACTATACCACCCTCCGTAGAGTGCTGTGGCGTTACAGCTCACAGCAACCTCAAACTCTCGGGCTTAAGTGATTCTTTTGCCTCAGCCTCCCAAGTAGCTGGGACTACAGGTTCCTGCCACAATGCCTGGCCATTTTTGGCTGCAGTTGTCATTGTAGTTTAGCTGGCCCTGGGTGGGCTCGAACCTGCCCCTTTCGGTTTATGTGGCCAGTGCCCTATGCACTGAGCTACGGGAGCCGAGCCATGCAGTTCTTATTCTTACACATTTTGGGGGGGGCTGGGTCAGCCTTTGCAATATGACAAAAGCAGAGGCTGAGATAACTTCTCATGTCTTGTGATACAGGTTTGAATGTAGAAGAAAGGATTTTGGAGTCAGTTTAGGAGTTCCAAACCCAGCTCCACCACCGAAAGCTGTGAGACTCATGATTAATCACTCTACTTCTCTAAGCTTCAGTTTCCCCACCTATAAAATGTGGATTACAGTTCCTCTGTCCCAAGGCTGTGGGAAGGATTGAGATACTGTGTTTGATAAAAGCAGGGCTTGATAAATAGTAGCTATCATTATTGTCCAAGTACAAGAAGCAAGTTATATTTGGGAATAAAAAAAAAGTGTACTAAGTTTGTAGCTTTGGTTTTGTGCTAATGTGTGTGTGTGAGAGAGATCTAGTTCTATCTAGTTCTATCTGGTTCTATCTAGTGTATGGTTTAGGAGAGTATAGAAAGGACTGTCTCCTTCCTTTAAATTATTTACATACAGGAATAGAACATATATACACAATTTATTATAAAGCAACATCTGTATTTTTCCACCCAGGTCAAGAAATAGATGATAGCATCATCTTTATACCCTGTAAGGTCTTCATCCCAACTCCAGGTAAATACTATCCTGACTTTTGCTTTCCTTATGATTTTACCACCTGTATGTACATCCCTCCCTAAACAACATTGCTTTGTTTTGTCTGCTTTTGAAATTTATATTAGTGGAATCATATTTTATTGTCTTGCTTTCTTCATTGGCTATTGTTTTGAGACTTATGTCATTATGGTTAGCTATAATTTATCCCTTCCCATTGCTTTATGAAAACACTACAGTATAAAATTGTATCCTTTTTTACTGCGGATGGGCATTTGGGTAGTTTCCAATTTTTTGTCATTATGTTGTGTGACACGACCTTGTATTGAGTAGTCTTGTACATGTCTCCATGCGTTCTTCATTATGAGTTTCTCTGAGGTGGAGAAATTACTCCCAGTAGTCATAGAATGCACAAATCTTCAATGTCAGAAAACAATGCTAATCTCTTTTTCAAAGAAATTGTCCTAATTTACACTCCCATCAGTTATGTGACATATTTGTGCAGCTCAACATCTTCGCAAACATTAAAACATTTGCTGCTTCAGCAGTAGCAGAGAACTAGTTGGTTTTCTAAAGTAACAGGTACTTCTACTTTAGCCTTGAGAGAGGGACAAGAAGACTAGGCGGTGCGAAGTGGCTGCTTTTCTCCTCAGGTGGCTGAGAGCAGAGGACAGCTCCTAAGCCACCTCAGGGAACCTAGACAAACAGGCGCGTCCCCAAACACTGCATCCTGCCTAACCGCCAATTTCAAACTTCCAAGACCTGCACTGCGGAGTTTGCCCATCTCCTTTTCCCATTGGTCGCGAGTCAAAGGAAGAAGCAATTTGATTGGTTCTCCCCGTTACTTCCTCTGTTCCTTTAAGGACTTGGGCGGGTTCTGGCTGAGACGCAATTGTCCATCACAGGAATGGGCACGCTGATTGGTTTAGATACGGATGAGACCGCCCACGCCGTTCTCCTGGTTCAAACGCTGCGGCGGGAGGCGCGGGCGGGAGCAGAGCCCAGACTTGCCGGGTCTGCAGAGAGTGAGTCTGAACCCCCACCTCCAATTGTCCCCTGCCTCTCTCTGCGTGGGTGGAGAAGGGCCGCCTCCACTCACACCAAACCGCTTTGCCCTTCCTGCCGCGGAGTGGGTAGTGATTCCAATCCCGCCGGGGCCGCGGGTTCCAGGGAGTGTCTTCCCTTGCTGGAGGCGCGCGCGTCCACCCTTGGTGGAAGCTGCAGGGTCTGCCGGGTGGTGACTGGGTTGGGAGGACGCGTTCCTTTCCTAAACCCCGTGGAGTCTGTTCGGCTATGCCACCTGACAGCGTTACCTGCGTTATTCTGCTCTGGCTTCTCGTTACTATTGGAGAGGCCAGGTCCTGCCTCAGGTGTCTTGCTTTGGCTGTAACCTCTGCCAAGGATACCTTTCTTCTCTCAGATATCAGAATGGCTTGCTGGTCACCTTTCAAGTTTTGGTTCAAATGTTACCTTCTCAGTGAAGTCTACTTTGACCACACTATTAAACACCCCACCGTCCCAATTGCCCTTACCATGCTTTCCCCCCCCCCCCGAGTTCATTTGGTACTTTTACTTAATTATTTTAAATTTTAGATTAAAACGAAGATACAGCCGATTAGGTTACAGTGTTTCAGTTTGATAGGTGGAATCTAAGGTTTTTTTTTTTTTTTTTTTAACCCTAAAGCACTTCTTACTTTTAACATACAATGTTGTTTGCTTATTTCAGTCATTTGGTCAATAACTATTTTATTGGTTCTTACTGTGTTGCAGGCTATGTGTGTCCCTGGGGACAAAAATCTCTGCCCTATGGAGCCTACATTTTAATGGGGGTGGGGCAGATAATAAACAAATTAATAATTAAGAGAGTATGCTAGATCAGTGTATCACTGCTTGTTACAGTGAGATAAAATTGAGTTTTTAATCTCCGGGACCAGACTGAGACTTCCTAAGACTTGAATGATAGCTGATTTTCATCTCCTTATCCCTGTTATCTTGAGGGATATCAAGATCTCTCAAGCCCTTCCTGCTCAGAATGTCAGTACACACTTGACTTTTTCACTGTCCTTCAGCACTGGTTCAGAGATGTTGAAATTCAAGTATGGAGCACGGAATCCACTGGATGCTGGTGCCATGGAACCCATTGCTAGCCGGGCCTCTAGGCTGAATCTTTTCTTCCAGGTAACTGGCTGCCCTGAAACTTTGCTCACCTGTGTTTGTTTCCTTGGAACCTCCTTGTTATTCAACCTTTGCTTTTATTTCAGGACCAAGGCTAATATTGTAGGAGAAATCCTACTTGGAGTTTTATGTGCAGATTATATTGGGAAAAGGAACCACCGTGCAGACAGGAGTAGATAGCTGAACTTGCCCTTAAAGGGAAATTTTTCTGTATTTCTCACACTACTACTATATTGTACTGAAGTTTGTCCTTTTATTAAAGAAAAACAAGAGAACAAAGGCACTCTTAAACCACCATTTCTGTAGGTATAATACTATTCTTTTTCATTGAAGGGATGTTTACTTTTTAAATTTTTACATTTAAAAACTTAAAGAAGTTGTGATAAATACCATGCTTGCGTAATCCACATTCTTCTCAAGATATATGACATTTCTATTCCCTCAGAAGTGTTAAAATTCCATGTCATGAGATTATTTTCAAGTCTGTTTCTAATTCTTCTGTTTCTGATGTTTATGGAACACTGATGACATAGAAATCCTTGTTTTACTTACGTATTCACAAGTCAGGGGGGCAGCATAGTTTGTGGCAAAGATTTAGATTTCAATCCAGGTCCGAGAACTTGTTAGCTGTGTTACTTTGGTTGAGTCAATTACCTTTTCTGAATTCATTTCCTACTCAATTTATTAAAAAACTTATTTTTAGAGACAGGGTCTCCCTCTGTCACCTAGGCTGGAGTGCAGTGGTGTGATCATAGCTCACTGCAACCTTAAACTCCTGAGCTCAAATATCCTCCTGCCTCAACCTATGAACGTAGCTGGACTATAGGTGTGCACCATTACACCCAGCTAATTTTTTCTATTTTTTTGTAGAGATGGGATCTTACTTTGTTACTCAGTCTGGTCTCAAACTCCTCTTGAAACATCCTCCTGTCTTGGCTTCCCAAAGTGCTGGATTATAGGCGTGAGCCACTGTGCCTGGCCTTTTCTGCTATTTACAATAGAGGTTGTAGTACTTCATCTGCAGGGGTTTTGTGAGGATTAAACAGTGAGATATTTCATATAAAACACTTATCATCTTGCCTGGCTCTTAGTAAATGCTTTAAAAATGATAACTATTATTAATACTAAGTGTGGAGTATATATTAATATTTCTGTTTACTTACCCCTAATTATATTTAAGAAGGTCTTATATAGGATACCTGTAACATGATAGAAGTGATATGTTCTTGATAAGATTTTTTTGAAATTTTGATAGTATATTTTCAAACAGATCAGAATGGAAACAAATTGGAAGCTTCGGTTATTCTATGGGATGATCTCCATCACCATTTTAAGTCATGACTTTTTTTTTTTTTAGAGACAGAGTCTCACTCTGTCGCCCTTGGTAGAGTGCCATGGCTTCATGGCTCACAGCAACTCCAGCTCCTGGGCTTAGGCAATTCTCTTGTCTCAGTCTCCCAAGTAACTGGGACTATAGGCGCCCGCCACAACGCCTGGCTATGACATATTTTTAATAAATGAATAATCTGTTTCTAACCTTAGAGGGCTAAAGCACTGCCACTTTTTATTCCCTTTGTCATTTTATTTCAAAGCATCTCCCACTCATTTAATAAGGGCTTATAATGTGCTGATTATGTACTAGTTTGGGCTTCTAATGTGCTGGGCACAGAACGGCTGTTTCTCATTACTTCACTTCAGCCTCATGACACAGATAAGGACTGTTATTTACGATTTAAATAGGACAAGACAAATGTAGACAGATATGGAGATAGGCAAGGACTTGCCCAAGATCACATAGTGTGTAAATGGCAGAGTGAGGCTCCATCTTTAGTCTGATGCCAAAGGCTGGCCACATAACTATTTGGCCACCCTGCCAGCACATGTCAGAGTTTATTAAATGTATCTTATATTTAAGTTTTTTTTTTTTTTTGAGACAGAGCCTCAAGCTGTCAACCTGGATAGAGTGCTGTGACATCACAGCTCACAGCAACCTCCAA
>CAUYON010148662.1:0-44875 GCA_963573935.1 Arctocebus calabarensis
CTTTATATAGTGATCAAGGAAATGCCATGAAGGATATCTGTAACAGTATGATCAAAATATTTCTGAATGTATATGAATCATGCCCTGTGATTGCACCAATGTACATAATTATGATTCAATAAAATTATTAAAAAAAAATGAAATTTATGTTGTGTTTTGACAGAAAGCAAAGGAAAATCTACTTTAATCCTAACATTCTTGTTTTTTCATTTCCTGCACAGGCCCACCAAGACTATCACTATGTCCGATGGGGACTATGATTATCTGATCAAACTCCTGGCCCTCGGAGATTCCGGAGTGGGGAAGACAACATTTCTTTATAGATACACAGACAACAAATTCAATCCCAAATTCATCACTACAGTAGGAATAGACTTTCGGGAAAAACGTGTGGTGAGTTTTTAACTGTAGTGTTAGCTTTTTTACTGTCCCGCCTTTATAAAAGAAGAACTAAGAAGCTATGTTTATTGCATTGCAAACTGTCTGCCTGTTATCACATGAAATTCATAACCTGTCACTTTAATTCACTTTAGAATATTATTTACTACTTTTCAACTATAAATAACATTTTGCTAGAAAAATATTGAGTGGCACTATCTCTTGTCTCCCGAAGTATACAAGGCAACTAAAATAAATAATTTATAGATTTCATAGTGTGTTTTCTATGAATTCTTGAGGAATTCTTTCAAAACTTGAATTATGCAAGATCTAAAAACATTAACTCTTTGCTCTGAGTTGAATTCCTCAGTAAGACCCAGTGTTCATTTCCCTAACGCTTAAGAAAGAGGTTAAAAGTACAGTTGGCAAATGGCTGGAACATGAGCTTTGTAAGTTCTTGCTGCATTTTTATTTATGTGTAGACTCAGCCATCAATCACTGGCTTACTCTGAACAGAATGTGAGACCAACCCATGCTATTTTCCAAGATAAGGGGGTTTAAGTGAGAATCACAACCACTTCCTTCTCCTATGCTAGACGCTAATGACAGAAATCAGGATATTGTGACATGTGAGACGTGAAGCATAGGCACAGAAGCTCAGCCAGAGTTACTGCCACCCAAGGTGTTCTCGATTGCCAAGAGAGCTGTGGCTTCCAGTTGATTCACAAATCTACTCACTTCTTGGGAATTGGGAAAGAAAACTTTGGTAGTTGGAAGCAATTGCCGGAGAAGCGAAATGAATCATGGTTCCCTATGATGTGATATGCTGTCCCTTATCTGAGAGTCAATACATTGTAGTGTAGACACAGCAAACTGGCTTCAGGGTTTTCCCTGCGACCCCCCTTCTCAGCATCCCCAGTGATCAGGGTATAAATTCTTGGAAAGTTTTCCCTTTAAGATATTTTCACTAAAATATACTTCAGGGAGCTGATTAAAGATTAAAGTTGTTATGCTTTACTTAAAAAGTAAAAAGGCTAGAATTTAAAAAAAAATTAAACTTGTTTTAAAAGAGCCCTTGATGAAATGGCTAGTGAAAGAAGGCATGAAATGTTCTGTATCAACTTACTAAAAAAGTCTATGTATATCTTATGGCTAGGTCATTTTGTTTTGGGGAATTTTTTTTGTTATTTGGCTTTTGGGGTTTTTTTGCTAGGTCATTTTGAATGTGATTTCACAGTAAAAGATATTTGTGTGTTTGTAAAGCACTTTGCTGTTCTGAAAAGAAAATACCTTCACATATGTTATTTTGCTGAAGTTTGCAGTTTGCAGTAACTCTATAAAGTAGGAAGGGGATATGGGTCTCCATTTGCAGGTAAGACAATAAGACTCAAAAAGGTTAAATGAAGAGTTGGTATTTGAACCTAGAACTTGGGTCTTCAATCTGATGTTTGCTGCCTTTTGAGGAAATGACAGAAGGTGTCTAGTTCAAGTTTGCAATATGCCTAACTCGTGTTGAAAATCATACTTGTACTTGACATTTAGAAGTGAGAGTACATGTGATACTTCTGGAAAAAAAAGAGCAAATATTTATTCTGCACTATGAACTTTGATTATAGCAATCGAGAAAAAACATGCTGAGTGAACCCAGGGAATTTCAGTGATGTCAAAATCCAAAGCAATAGCATCTAATGAAGATCATGCCTTTCAGGTTTATAATACTCAAGGACCAAATGGATCTTCAGGGAAGGCGTTTAAGGTGCATCTTCAACTTTGGGACACTGCAGGACAAGAGCGGTAATAGTAAATTACTTTGTTTTTGCTACAGCTTCATAGGGCTTAGAAAAACTTGATTTAAAATGAATGCTGTATGTGAACTTGAAAAACAAATAACATGCAGCTTTTCTCTTACAAAACAGACATTTGTACCAAGAAAGGAAAATAAATAATTGGTAGTTAACAAACCAACCTAGCTTTGTATAGTTAGTGCAGATTTTGAAAATAAGGTTTTTCAAAACTCTCTCTGAAGATTCTTGCTAGACATTGTATTTTACTTTCTTGTAGGAAAAAAAAAAAAAACACTTCTCCAGAATTTAACTGGAGGTGGGAAATTAACTTTATTATAAAGGCTACTGAAAGAGGGAGTTGAAGACAAGGTATATCTTTCTCGTCTCTTTCTGTTCTTTCAACATGAGGATTGGGAGGTGACCCATATGTGACTGGCTTTGTCCTCCCAGATTCTGATCCTACCATCACCCTCTGGCTCAAGTCTTTTACTCGCTTACCACTTTTCCTCACCTTCTCCTTTCATAAGACCTGGCTCATATTCTGCCTTCTCTATATAGCCAGTCTGAGAACCCCATCTGAAACAAAGTTCCACTTTGCTTCTGAACTCCTGTGGACACCCATTACACCCCCCTGAAGTTTCTAAATTAATTATATAACCACCTTGTACTAAGGTCCCTGTACTAAATTTTCTATGTGTATCTCTGTCCATTGATTCATCTGTGGCCTTCTCAACCCAACCCAATTGTCAACTTTGGAAGGGTCAAGACCTTGCCTGGCTTTCCAGCATTGTCTTTGATGCAGTGTCCATGATAAGACCCAGTAAACAGTAGCATTAATGAATACTCTGGTTTCTCTTCACATCGTCTAAATCTTTCGCCTTTTAACAGTAGCATTAATGGCTTAGAGTTGGAAATATTGTTTCATTGTTTGATGAAAATATATTTCTTTGGGATCCCAAATTTCAATGCGTGAAAGATCCCTAGCTAGTAATACTTTAGTATTAGATTAAATTAAAAATGGCAGTAGATTGGCAGAGAAGATGTTTAGAAGGCACATACCTCCAAATTCCGCATCGTATGTCTTAGAATGCTTATGCTTGTAAACACTTTTCGTTTTTGAAATGCAGCCAAGATGTTCTCACTGTCAGTGAGTGTAAATGCCAGGAGAGGTGCTGGGCCCTCTCTGTTAGCTTTTTTGACTGTGAATTCCATTTACACACACCCTTCAACACTGCTGGTTCCTCTGAAGTCATTCCTCGCAAGAGTCTCTGTTCATATGTCAGTTTTGTTGTCACGAAGATGTGTGTTTTAGAGAGCAATTTAATTCATTTTTGAAGAAATAATATGAGAAAATATGGTCCCCATATGTCCTCGCACACGGTATGTCAGCCTCGCATGATGGCAGCCTTCTCTCGTCTGTCCCCTTCAGGCAGCTGCTCTACGAGGGAAGTGGGCACACTGTGGAGCAGTCTTGGTAACACACAGGTCATTCATCCCTTGAGAATTTTGCATTCTGTGTACATAAGGTAAAGCTAAGCAACCAGGGAAACGGTGCCTCAGACCTCAGCCCTGTGCCTGAGGACAGCCGGCAGAATGATCCACCTAAGATAGTGGTTATTGACAAAAGTCACTTCATGGGAAGGAGGAAAAAAAATAGTCCTTATGTAAACCTGTAGGGTACAGGGCACGGCCTTAGTTACCAGTGAGGGAGAAAGAGTGATAGTGTGGCTCTGGGGTCGGTTTCTTTGTGTGATCTTCGTTTTCCCCACCCTCATGACTCACTGCACAGAATGAGATGGGTGGGTGAGGCAGGAAATGGGTTACTTGTCTCTCTGGGAAACTGAGGGTTAACAAGGATGCTGGGCACAGTGGTGCAGGGCATGAGCCTGCCACGGATCGAGTGTGTCCTGTCCATGTACCCATATTGCTGTGGTTGAAAGCATGTTCCAAGATCACTGTAATAAGCATCTTCTGAGTGACTTTGTCATATGCTGGGGGCAGAGAGATGAGAATAACATGCTTGTCCTCAAATGAGACACACACACACATACACATGCTTAGGAAGAGAAAAAAAAGAGCAGTTTTCCTAGCTATGACCTCGTTATGGTTGAGTAGGGGACAATTTTGTGGGTGCAGCTAGTCTCTGAAGAGAACTGCTCAGTAAAAGCATTGTAATATCTATAAGCTTCCAGGGAATGGTAGAAACAAACCCACAAGACAACATTGAGTAGATTTTTGTATTTCTACTCTGCATTCTTAGATAATAACAATGCCCTACAAAACAAATCCTACTTTGGGAACACATAACTGCAAAAATATCTCTCCTCCCATCTTTTCCATTTAAAGTATCATTTTGTATTGAAGTCATTTTAATACTTTAATAATTTTACATTTCTTACTATTCTCTTCTTTATATTTGACTCACCCTTTTTAATTTCACACATGCTTAGTGAGCAAATACCACGTTCTGGGACATGAAAATGTTAACAGCTATCAAGTAGGAAACACAGCCTTTTGGTGGGGAACCTGTGGCCTTCTGATTCCAAGATTGTTCTTTGCTAAGTACCAAAGGAGGCAAGAAAAGCTTCATCTTTCTCTGCTTTACCCCTTTTAATAAAATAACTTGTTCCATAAAATTTAGAAAAGTCTGCACTTAAGGACCTGTGGGCTTAAGGTTACACCTTCCCCACCCAAAACAGGTGCCCAGGAGAAGCTCATAACCCAGGTGTGGGGTTGGAAGGGCTCCTTGGGGCAGTGCTAATTTCTCTGATTCTATCATTCATATGCTCATGCATAATGTATGAGTGAGTGCTATTCAGGCGACAGGGAGTGGTAGGAGGGAAAGGAAGCATTGAGGTGAGCTCCCACGGAAAGAGCAGCATGTGTGAGAGCCCAGGGGAAGAGGGTGAACTTTCCGAGAACAAAGGAACAACATCATGCCTGTAGGTAGTCCAGAGATGAAGCTGGACTGGTGAGCAAGGATCAGTTCCTGCGGGGCCTTGACGGCTTGTGAAGGGGTTTGGGCATTAACTTCAGGGTGATATATAACCAGTAAAATACAATCAGTGGGAAGATATAGAGGGGAAGGGGTTGGGTTCCAAATAAAATTGGACCCAGGAAGCCTAATGAAGAGGCTGCTAAAGTTGTCCAGGTGAGAGACAATGTGTTGAAGAGCAGAGCAGTGGCAGGTGGATAGACAGAATGAGCAGGAATGTGCCATGGTGGACAGCAGGAGAAGGAAAAGGGGGTCGAGGCAACCATAAGACTGGTGATGCCACTGTTAAAAAAGAAATCAGGGAGGGGGGATCGGTTTGTTTTAGACAGATAGAGATGAAGTGTCCTCCACACGGACATATTCAACCAGCAATTAGGCACCCAGTTTGAAACGCAGGATTGATGTAGATCGGTAAGTTTGGGGTCCCTCAACCAACAAGCTACAGTTGAGCCAGGGAAGTGGATGAGATTAACCAAAAAAGATATAAAGAGTGGGAGAGATTGAGAATAGAACTCTGAGGAAACCAGTGCAAAAGATCTGCAGATGGCTAAAATCGGGACCAAAGATGAAAGGAACATTTCTGAAAATCCATTGCCAAATTTAAAGGCTTTTCAGGTCTCTCTGGGTGGTCTCTAGTTTACCCATTGTTGCAGTGGATCTCAGCACCTATCCAACTTCACAAAAGGCGTGTGGCTGTGGGGGCTGGGAGCAGGGGAAAGAAAGTCCTCTCGTGGCACATGAGAAAGGACATCCTTCAAACGTCCACGGCAAACAAGGACGTCCTCCTTTTCTTCCCCCAATGACTATGTCTCTCTTTTGTCCTGATCTTTCCTTGGTCCCTCTAATCATCTTTCTTTTCTTTATTTGACCTGGATGTCAGACAAAAGCTCACTTTTACCCCACAGGGTACTTTCCAAAGAGTTTTGTCATCCACAGTTTCCTTTACAATAGAATTCCAGTTCTGGCTGCTAACAAGTCGTGGTTTTCTTCCCATCAGCTCAGCGTTCATTTGCAGGCTACTGTGTGCCCAGTTTTCTTCTGGGCACAGACAGGAAAGGTTGGAAAGTTGTACCTAAAACCCTCACTCCAAAGTGGTTTCCATTTTGACTGTGGACCCCCAAATGCTCAGGAATCAAAAAGAAAAAGATTCTAAGAAGCTGTATAAGCAAGAGTGTGATTGAATGTTACAAACCCTGTGTGCGTAAGTATTGCAGGGCCATAAAGCCAGGGAGTGGCCTTAAAAAAAGTCTACAACCAAAGCTCCCTCCCTGGCCGTCAGCAGTTCTTCTGCAATTTCTGTAGGATAATCTATAAGGAGACTTCATATTTGAAAGGGAAACAGTGTTGCTTATGTTGTCATTGTAAGAATGCGGACTAACGTACAGAAAAACTTACTGTGTTTTCTTGGCAGGTTCCGGAGCCTGACCACTGCATTTTTCAGAGACGCCATGGGCTTCCTATTAATGTTTGACCTCACCAGTCAACAGAGCTTCTTAAATGTCAGAAACTGGATGAGTAAGTAGGACTCAGTAACGTGCGTGACTGCTCTGTCCTTGTGAGATAAAACCAGCCTGGATACCACAGATTCATGTTGGAAAGTCACGAGTTTACTGTGTCCCTTGTCACCTTCAAAGTCGTGGCCTTTGTGTGAATCACCCGAGGTGGCTTGGGTTTGTATTTCACTTTGACTCCCTTACAGGAAGCCCACGTGGCTTTATCACTACCCCTATATCAGGTCTTTAGTAATGTCATTGAAAGACCATTAATTCCACTTTTCCTGGAAGTCTTGAAGGACTTCTTAAAAGTGAGTAAGCCACCATATCTACCATGTCTAACCTAGTGAGGACATAGGGAAAATTGGGAGTGTCTTCTGAGAGGAAGCGCTGACACCCAGGATGTGTTCTGTAACTAGTGGGTTCATCCAGTGAGAGACTGCTCCAGACACACCAGCCATGTGAGGGCAAGGTAAGGTGCTGCGTGCCAGTCAGCTCATGCTGAAACATGACTGTAAAAATAAGAAAAACAAATTCAAATGTGAAGATGACTTATACAGAAAAACCTCCAGCCACCATGGCAACTTAGGTACAATACAAAATTTAAATGTTGCCTAATCAATTATTAATATCAGGTTGAAATATATCAGTGTAGGAGAGAAATATTAGAATTATCTCCGATTTTCTAAATTGATGGGACAGGTGTTGCTCTTGTCCTTTCCAGATTTGTCAAGGCCATCTACAGCCAGAGTGATAGTTTTTAAAAAACTACACCATGTTATTCCCCTGCTCAAAGTCCTTCTATAATGTCTCGTCTCACCTGCAATAAAACCCAGCGTCCTTCACCTCTTCCTGCAAGGTCCCTGTGACCAGTCCCAGGGCTTCCGCTCTTGTTCCCTTACTTTGCCCCCAGTGCACTAGCTTCCAGCCAAATGGGCTCTCGTGCTTCTCAAAAGCATGTTCCTGCCCTGGGTCCTTGGTGCCATGGATTCCCTCTGCCATGATTTCTCTTCTCCATTTACTACTAGGTTTTTTGACTTCCTTTAGATTTTTACTCAACCCTTATTTATCTCTTGGCTTCCCTGACTGCCCACCCCATCTAAAATAGTATTCTTCATCACTCTGTATCTTCTGGGCACACTTTATAGTTCCTTAGTGACAGCTGTCATCTGATATTATATTCTCTATTTTTTGTTTGTTTGTTTACTTACATTTTTGACTCTTTTTCACCACTAGAACATGAGCTCTACCAAAGCACAGATTTTGTCTCCTTTGTTCTATTGCAATATGCCAGACCTGGACGAGGGCCTAGCACAGAGTAGACATTCAAAAAATAAATGTTTATTACTACACATTATATTAGTGATATCTTATATATAATTATTAATACCTGTAACCATTTGTTTGTTTTTTTTTTCTTTTTTAAACAGTGTCACTTTGTCACCTGGGTAGAGTGCTGTGGCATCATAGCTCACAGCAACCTCAAACTCTTGCCAATAAGGGCTCCTCTTGCCTCAGCCTCCCTAGTAGCTGAGAGTATAGGTGCCCACCACAACACCTGGCTACTTTTTAGAGATGGGATTTCATTCTTGCTCAGGCTAGTCTCGAACTCCTGAGCTCAAGCAATCTACTCATGTAGGCAGTCCAGGGTGCTGGGATTATAGGCATGAGCCATTGTACCTGGCCATTTTCTTTTTCTTTTCTTTTCTATTTATTTATTTATTTTTTGCGGTTCTTGGCCAGCTGGATTTGAACCCTCCACCTCCGGTATATGGGGCCAGCGCCCTACTCCTTTGAGCCACAGGCGCTGCCCACCATTTTCAAGGTGAATTCAATACACTGTTGAAACCAATGGGGAAAAGTATCAGCAAATTCTGACTTTATTCTTTCTCTAAATGTGTATTTACCCTAGGATCTGTCTTCATTTCCTTTCAGTATTGTATTTTCTTATTCAAATTTTGATGGTATTATCTGATTCTTTCTGAGAGAGATTATTTGTCCTTTTCAAGGCAGATGAGCTTCTCCCCTTGTTTTTAAAAGTCTCCAGAAGGATTTTGCTGGGATTTAGGATAATTAATTATCATGGGTAATAATACTTTAATTCCTAACACCCCAAATGATCAATGTCACAGGCTATGCCTTTGTCTTTTCTCTCTGGCCTGGGCAAGGTAGCACACAGCATGTCTCAAGATAGACACTAAAGTAGTCTTTATAACATCAAAAACACAGGTTGACAGCTTTCTTTTCTCTTTTTCATTTTTCCCTCCCCCCATCTCTTTCTTCTGTTCTTTCTTCCTTCTTTCTTCATCTTCCCTTCCCCTCTCCTCTCCCCGTTATTTCTCTCTTACACAAAGTATTTCTTGAGGGAAAAACAAGTTACCTCTCATAAAATTATTCCTACATGAATTTTATGGTGGTTAAAAATGTTCCACTCTCTGTATCATCACTTGGACATTAGAGTAGAGAAATGTAGCTCCCTCCTAAAGGAAAAGGAAATTCACCCACTTTAAAATCATGTTCTGTTACCTGCACTTAGCTTTGAGGATCTAATGGTATCAGGCAGCATATTTATCTCAAAGGGCACTTCCCAGAGAGAAGAGTGTGGACAGGTATTAACATAAGCGCTTCAGGTATAGTATCACTCGCCTTCACAATCTGCACTGAGGCCTGGTTTGCATCCTGCAGATGAGGAAACTGTGACTGATAAGAGGTAGTACCTTGCCTCTAACACGACTCTTCAGCAGCCCCACTGGAGAGGAACAGTGAGATTGGGATGTGAAGTGTCGCAGTCATTCGATGTCATTTCTTTGTGACTAACGTGCAGATGCCATCTGCTTTCTTTCCAAGGCCAACTGCAAGCAAATGCTTACTGTGAAAATCCAGATATAGTATTAATCGGCAACAAGGCAGACCTGCCAGACCAGAGGGAAGTCAATGAACGGCAAGCTCGGGACCTGGCTGAAAAATACGGGTAAGTCTGTGACACTGAGATGTCACCTGCCCTGTATGCTGTCACTCAACTAATGGAACATAGGCATGAGCTCGCTCTTGGAAGAAATCCCTTGAATCAAGAATAGTATGCAAAAAAGACCTTCCAGAGGAATGTAAGTGATATTTTAATAAATTCCTTAATAATAATAGCACCTGACATTTTTGAATACTAATAATGTGTTAGCAACTGTCCCTAGACCTTCAGTTCATTTAATCCCTCATAGCCACATGTAGGAGATACTGGAGTTATCCCATTTCATGTATGAATAATTGAGTCACAGAAAGAGTCAATAACTGATGGTAAACCACATAGCTAGTAAGGAGCAGAGCTTAAATTCAATCCAGGCACGCTGAGATCAGCACTCTAGGCTCTTAAACACTATGCTCTCCTGCCTCTCAATCGACAGGTGCAAAACTCGAAGGAATAATACCTGACATGGCCATGACAATGCAATGCTTATCCTAGCTGAGATGGAGCTAGAAAAATAGGCCAGGCACAGTGGCTCACGCATGTCATCCAGCACTCTGGGAGGCGGAAGCAAGTGGATTGCTTAAGCTCAGGAGTTTGAGACCAGCCTGAGCATCTGTACTAAAAAGGGGGGAAAAAATATCTGGTATGGTAGTGGGCACCTGAGTCCCAGCTACTCGAGAGGCAAAGGCAAAAGGATTGCTTGAGCCCAGCAGTTTGAGATTGCTGTAAGCTATGATGATGCCATGGCATTCTAGCCTGGGGCAACAGAGTGAGACCCTATCTCAAAAAACAAACAAACAAAAAAAAAAAACACTAAAGGAAAACAGAAATACGCCCCCACCCCCCGGTCATTGTAAAGGACTTTCACTTCAGAATCTGTCATTATTTTTAAATTTAAAATAGTTTTACCATATCTACCAATTTTTTTTACTCAGGATTCTTCCTGAGAAACTTACAACTCTTAGAACTTTTAATTCCAGATAAATACAGACTGTATTCATGTGAATAGCCTATGTAATGTATGCCTACTTTCTAAGTTGGATTTCCAGATAATTACTGGAAAGGAAGCAATATTTTAATACCTACAATATTGAACACTAATTTAGGCATTTTTTTTAAACAGTGATAATGCCTTGGCTTCAACTTCCTGACCACATCCTGTGTCAGTCTGTATGTTTCTTTGTCCATAAAACTGGGTATAACCATAGTAAAAATCAGCTCAGCCATTTTTACTGACTTAGAAAAAACAAGGATGCTTTCCAACTTAGCAAAAACATGATTATTTCACAATCTCTCGGCCAACGTGTGTTTGTGTGCATGATTCATGTGTACATCTTGTTGTATCTGTTCTCATTTCTTCCTCTCAAAAATACCTGTCCTTTCTTCACCGCCAGCATACCATATTTTGAAACAAGTGCTGCAACTGGACAGAATGTGGAGAAAGCTGTAGAGACCCTTCTGGACTTAATCATGAAGCGAATGGAACAGTGTGTGGAGAAGACACAAGTCCCTGAAACTGTCAATGGAGGAAATTCAGGAAAACTAGATGGGGAAAAGCCAGCAGAGAAGAAATGTGCCTGCTAGATTCTACATGGGAACTGGTCATCACGAACCCACCCTCGTTACTTTCGTAAACAATGACAAACCACAAGATAGTTGTTGAGTAGACCACGCATGATGGCACGGTCTTCTTTTTCTGCCAGAAAATCTATTTTAAGAAACCAGAATAGTCAACAATGGTGTTCAAAGAGTTGATCAGTTATCCGTGAGGCCCTTGCAAACAAGATCAAAGATTTTCTCTTGTGATCTCATCATCACGAATGCTTGGTTTGTCTTTCTTATAAAGAAGCTGAGTCTAGAAACCCATGTACAAGAAGAAATAACAGTGAGTTTTAAATCAGAACAGAAATTACCTTGTTACATTGGAAGAAGGGATAGGTACCAAAGGAAAAACACAGAAAGGTGATTTTTTTAAAAAAAGATTGGATTTCTTATGCAGGATCTGATTCATACTTTTATATTTGCATTGGTGAAAATGTATCATCTAAAAATGGATCTATGGTGAAAAAGTCTATGTGTTTCATTAATAATTGCATTACTCTACATACCCAATACACTTTACAAGAATGACTAACTTACTGGTAAGGTTATGAGGAGATGAACATCATATCTCTGCTAAAATGTAGGTGGTTGCACCATAATGCCATTTCGATGTTCTTAAGAAAGAGCAAATGGACAGGAACAAGACTGGGAACAACAGAGTACAAGCGAAATGCCCTGTGGCTGGAACTAAATGTCTCTGTTACTGATGTCTGGAAGAGTCACTTAGCCAAATTTCACTCAAGCCAATTAGAAGCTGGCATTATCTGTTGCAATTAGGTAAACTTCCAGAGGTTTCCTTTCAAACAAAATTTTAGAAATTCATTTTGTTTTTAACTTCACATTTCATTTTTCTTAGAAAATGATAAAATAGTCACAATGAGAAATTAATAGTTGCTGTTTAAATATTTCTTTAAGAAATGCTGTCCAGAAAACTGGTCTTAAAAATCTTTCAAGATAAAAATACATTGATGATATGAAACAAAGGGTGAATATTAATTGTGGGTTTCCTTGTAGTTCACAAAAGCACTGGAAATCCAGATCCCATCTCTTCCCTCCAAACCTCACCCACCCCTGGCTTTAAATCAATTGTAGTAATACAAACATGTCACTCTGTAGAAGAACAAGTTCAGAATAATGATGGATCAATTCTATGGTTACTCACTCTGAATTTTCATATCATTAATCACGTAAAATTTGATGATACTCATTCCATATTGAGGTATGCTTTTATTGTGTTTAAAGCAAAACACTAGTAATTGAGCTATGTTTGGGGGCTGGGAAGGGATGGAACTGTGTTTTATCTCACAAAAATTTTGATTGTTTTATTTTTTCACATAAAGATGCTTTTTTTCTTTCTAAAAATTATCACAAAAGATGAAAACATCTGCCTAGTCTTATCCTTGTGGCAAATTAACATTACATTAGTTTTTTTATCTTAGTTTCTTATGTAAGCCATTCCTATCAAAATATTATTTACTTCAGTCAATTATATCAATAAGAAAGGAAATACACTTCAGGTTTTTTCTTTTTATTACAAGTGAACTATTTTTGAGAGAATGGTTCCTCTTCCTATAAAATTTTGCCAATCAGTGGCCAACTGAAGTGTAATCCCAGCAGTTTGAGCCCAGCAGTTTGAGATTGCTGTAAGCTATGATGGGAGTCAAAGCAAGAGGATAGCTTGAGCTTGGTCAGTCTGGGCAACACAGTGAGACCCTATATCTAAAAACTTGTAAGATCAGCTGGTGTGGTGAGCATATCTGTAGTCCCAGCTACTCAAGAGCCTGGGGCAGGAGCCCAAAAGTTGGAGGCTGTAGTGAGCTGTGATTATGCCACTGTACTCCAGCCAGGCAGAGTGAGACCCTGTCTCAGAAAAAGAAAGGAAAATCAAATTTCCAATCGGACCTAATTTTTCCAAATCCCATTCCCCATTCAACCTGTCCATACCAAACTCCATCTGATATCAAAACAGTTTCAGAAACACAGACAGATCCAAGGGAATATCTATTCATAATGTTCGAAGGATTGACTAGAGTCAGAAATGTGCCATGAAACAAAACAACTTGGGATGTGTTTTGGGGATCAGCCCCTCCAATGAAATTCTCAGTGTTGGCTGCCTGGCTCCTCTGAGTTCTGCAGTATCATGAAAGCATCTAAAATCGGTCATGGTGGGGCATTTCCTTCCATGGTATTTTCTCTGGGAGGCTCTTCATGATCTCAATGCCTACAAAGTGAATGTAGAAAGTTATTAGGTAACATAATGTTTCTTTTGGAAGGAAAGTGAGGAAGAACAATATTACCATTGCTGTGGCAAAATCTGGTAAACTTGCATCATTACATCAATTTCTTCTTTGTATTCAAATTGTGATATTCTCTGCATTTCCCTGATGGGGAATGTTTAGCCTTTATAAAACTCTGAAAATATTCTGTTTTGGCATATCTTTTTGTTTCTATTCATTTCCCAGTTATATGATTGATTTACTTGTGCCAAGATTCTGTCATTGTCAGTTATTTAACCAGCATTTTTTTTTTCAGGCTCTATTTTAGGATCATTACTTGATAGCTGTAGCATGAAGCAGAGAGTGATGATTCCCATAATTATAGAAGCATGCCTGTAAAAATAACAATTATTGGGTAATAATCTCAAGAGGAATGAAATGTAAAACTGACAAGAAAATCAATTTAAAATAGCATTCCATTTATAAATAAATACTTGATCTCAATTTTTTTTCTCTCTAGAGTTTGACCACTGACCCTAAATTTTAGGTAACCATTATTATTTCAGGGTTAGCGGTTCTGTATAATTTAATCCATTGCCATGCAGTGTACAGACTGCTTTTAAAAAGTCCATATCCCCTTTGTTCCACAAGCGGTGGACTTTTAGCCAAGATATGTCCTGTTACCGATTACCTACCAATGTTTTAATAAACCATATTGTATTTGGGAGAAATATTTAAAATGTACAGGAAACTGCCTTGTGATATCAAAACTGTCTCTGGAGGGTTTACTCTGGTTTTATGTTTACAGTTCTCTCAGTGCCTCAGATACCTCTGTGACCAAATGAGTCTTCATAGTTCATTTCCTATCATGTTATATCAGAGGAAGTCCTCACAGAGACACTAGCACAGCTAAAGGTCTTCTAATATCATCAGCAAAGGATCCAAGGACTTTATTCAACTCTGGAGATTATGACCTTCTCCTGGTCTCCTAGCTTACTTCTCATGGAGTGGACATTACTTGAGACTCGGATTGTGATTAGGTCCATGGTTACCTTCTAACATAAAAAAAATGATGTTTTTGAAAAAAATGTACCAAAAACAGTAAGAGAACATAATGTTAATCTTGGTCAATGTTGGTGACAAGTCAGGAATTGGCCTAGAAAATGCTAAATACTGGGGGTTGAGCTTGTGAGTTTCCCCAGGAGAGTTTAAAACTCTTGCAAGTTAGCACTGTAGCCAATTTGTAAACCATTTGTAGCCATTTCCATAATATCAGCTATCATGCTATCAAAAATTCAAAACCAGCATTTTCTAAAGTGAATATTTTCCTATCTTTAACCTGTCAGGCCATTGGCCCTTGTACCAGTGGGTGTCTTTGTCATGCTTCTACTATAACTTATTCTCTGACCACATAGTAAGGTCAGAAGAACCAGACAAGATTTTAATCAGCCCTTTCTTGTCCCTTTTGTAAGAAAGAGAAGCTTGACCACAGAGAAGAACATGACTACAATAAAAAATGATTTCATGACAGCCACACTATAATTTTCTTTACGGTGTAAATCGAATCCGTTGGAAATCACCAGATTTGATGAAACCCATGTTCCTTGTGAAGTGGGTGCAGCAGCTAGAAAGAAAGCAAGATTGTGCAACAGATGCAGTGGACAGCCAGGCATAGGATAGAACCTGGAAGCTCGCTCTGTGAAACAGGGTCATTCACTGTTCACTTTAAAAAAGCACGCATTCGTTCCTCATTTGTATCCCACAAAAAAATTGAAATGAAATCTTCATCTATAAAGGATTTTGAAATGAAAATTGTAAAACTAAAACTTTAAAGCAATGCTATTCCAAGTCTGTGGTTTGCTAAGACAGAAAATAGCTCCTTGAAAGAAAGATCCAAGAGCTGATGTTAGCCAAAGTGAGAGAAGAGTTTCTTTTACCTTCTACTACTAAGCTTTAAAACATTTTTAAAAGTCCAGTACATTTGAGTATTTTAGAGAAAGTTTTATCATTTTGATAGATGCTAAGATGTTATCTATATTGAAAAGGTTATCTAAACCCAAGTTCTAGTTGCCTAACCTTATTTTATATATTTAACCATTTCAAGATTTAGTTTTCTAACTGTAAAATGGAATAATCATCCCAGTACAACTCAAAAGAGAACTTGTTAAAGTCTTTTATTAGCAGCATCCCACTTTTAAGAATCATATTATCTATGTATCGACATGCCTTCAGCTGTATTATCTAATACTCAAAATAAACTCTACTGGCTTAAAAAAAGAAAGAAAAGGTTTTCTAAGAATTCAACACAAGCTATATTTTCTTCTTGATCTTTGACTAAAGTGATAATCAACTTATTTCTAGGGAGACTGCTAAGCTCTTAAACATGAAAATGGATATAGATTATTATCTGAGATGAGTTTTGTCTAAGTGCTCTATACATCTATAACGCTATTTTCATAGAAAGTAGAAATCATAAAAAATTGGTATTGGATACATAGTTTTACAAATGTATTGCCTTAAAATTCTTGGGTGAAAAACCAACCACAAAGATCTTGTTAAGCAAAAACTATGAAGAGAAATAGGAGATAAAAGCTGTCTAAAATGTGCCCTTAAATATAGTAGAACTTGGAAAAGGCCATAATTAAAAGGATGATTTTGAAGTACAAAAATTAAAAATTAAAAAAAAAGATTCTTTACAACCAAATCCATGGCAAATATTTATCCATCATTTTCATTTACCAACTAGAGATTTATTCCCTTGGAACTAAACTAGAAGATTTAAATAAAGCAATGTTATTGGCCTAAAAATGTGGGAAACTTAGAAACATTTTCTTTCTATGAATCTAATGTTTTCATTGATTTTACTTTAATTTTTCCAGGAGCAGCATCACAAAGATACTTTTCTGCAGAGTTCTTTATCCCTATAGTCTATGATTGAGGTGTTTTCTCCATTCATATATGAAGAGAATCTCATTAACAAAAACACTTGTAGCAAAATAGGGTAATTATTTAAAAGGATGTCATATTTTGTAAAAAATATACAAAGGAATCGTCTTCAGGTTGAGCGATTTAAATTTGGCTTCCTGCCTCCTTTCCTGTCCATCAGGTCATGGGAGTCATGGCTAAGATCCCTCAGCCGACTTACACTAAGGATCATTAGCAAATTCTGGAAAAGCTGGCATGCCTGACCTTGACCCCAAGGATCTCCAAATTTAACTGGCACTGCTTACGCCTGTTGGCCCATCATAGTAGTCTGTGTCCCCAGCAAAGTGATAACACGTGCTTATTTTTAGTCATTTTCGGGTGGCTTTTCCCCCCCAAAATGCTCTTTGAGAGAAAGCCTTGCTGTTCTAGATAGGAAAGTGTCCAGAAAGAGTAATAGGGGATCATGGATAGGTTATTAAATATCTTAGTGACTTCCCCTCACATAGAGCTCATAAACCCCCTGCATACTTCATGGAGATCATGTTGGATCAAAGAAGAAAACAGAAAATGGGCTGTCAGTTATGTTCCATTTCATAAATAGTCACTATTATCACAAGCTAAAACCTAATTTTAAAGAGTCATCATTTAAATCAGCTGTTGTAGAAAGATGTTCCCACAGCAGGGAAAACACACTAATTTTAGTAGAGGTATTGGAGACTACAAATGGGCGGTCAAGTTGAAGTCATGATATTTGAACAAGTTTTATATATCTCATTATTTAAAACATGAGTTCTATTTTAATCTATATGTCATATTGTATTTCTTTCAAGAAAACTGATTAACCTGTTATCAACTTGGTCAAAATCTTCGAGGTACAAATCGAGCTTTGTGTCCATCATCTTGTAAAGGATACAGATTGTACCTAAGATCATTTAAGAAAAATAAATTATCCTGCTTTCATTAATATGTTAAAGTAAACAATGTTTTAACATGACACTGAAGTGCTCCACGGCATCCTTTAAGTAATATTATTCTCAGTTGTAGGCTCAGCATGTTTGATTGTTTTGTCTGTCTCCTATACAGATCTCTGTTTCGTCTAGTGCTCAAAGTGTAACTTAAAACTTTAAACACAGAGTTTTTAACTCCATAGGCCCCTAAATAGACTGTGGCTCCTGAAAAACACTGTTAGGTCATTATATTGTTATACCAAAGTTCTAGCAGCTTCAGAAATCATAGCATCCACTGACTTTGTGGTGTCTGGGTTTAAATGCCATGGTTGAGAATTGTATTCAGTGATTATTTCTGCACACTTTTCAAATAAATGCATTTTTATCAATTACCTTGTGCACTCAAAGCAACTTTATTCCGGTGCTGAAGTTGGATGTGCGATGAGTGGGGAACCAATACCAACTTGGAATTTTGTCATATTAAAAATGGAATCCATTCAGGACTAATAATAGGTGATCTGGAGAGATCCATGTGATTTTTATTTCTCTCTCTAAGCTTTTCCTTAATTTTTAAAGACTAGGCTTTGCAAGTAAAATTTTCTAATAACTTTGAATGACATATTTATTTAAAATTAGCAATTAACATATTAAAGTAATCTATGGCACATACACAGTTCCTCAAATTGTAACCTATTTCTTCTCCATAACAAAATGCTGAACAGGTGGTGATACCTCTCTTAGTCTTAGTCACAGCCTGGTGAAGGATGGGATTCAAGGCCAATTCAAGACCACAACTATTTAATTTCCTTTAAAATGTTCATTTGCAAAAGCTGAGTTGCTCCCAGAGTGGATGTTCCTCCAAGTGTTACTTAGATAGGCTTTGCCAAGGTAATGATGAGTATTTAATTGAAAGATAAACAATGTACTCAGCCCTAATATGAATCTAACTTATAGCTTTCATGTGAAGTACCACCTTTATTAGTATTGAGCATTTTCAATGCTAAATTTGGGCTTAGTTAATGTATAAAAAATCAAACTCAATTATTGCACTTATTTTGAATGCATTCTTTAAATTATATATATATATACTTTTAAATTTTCTTCTTTGTTAATTGTGGGGATTTTTTACACATTCTTTTCATTGAGGAGTAAAGAGATTTTTTTCCCCAATCTTTTGGAATGTAGACTGTATAAATACTAAGATATTCACTCTTGCCATATTTCCTACAAACATTTGATCAAATATAGTAGGCCCCTCTTAACCATAGTTTCACTTGCAGAGGTCTCATTTCTCTGTTATCAATGTTGTTTTAAATTGAGCAGCTTTGAATAGCATGATAAAATCTGGTCCCTAGGATGTGAATCCTCCTTTGTACAACCTCACTATGCTCAAGATGAGACTCATCCATCAGTCATTTAGGAGCCATCTTGGTTACCAGATGCACTGTGGTGGTATTACAGTGTTCAAGGAACCCTTATCATACTTAATGGTCCCAAAGCACAAGAGTAATGATACTGGAAATTTGGATCTGTCAAAGATCAGCCATAAAGTGCATTATTTAAGTGAAAAGGTGAAACTTATCAATTAAAAAAAATCATATGCTGAGGTTGCTGTTACCTATGGTAAAAACAAATCTTCTACCTATGAAATTGTGAAGAAGGAAAAATAAATTCATACTGGATTTACTGACAAACCTAAAACTACAAAATTTACCACCACAGCATGTAATAGTGCTTAATTAAGATAGAAAATCTGTTCTAATTGAGAGTGGAAGATATGAACAACAATGTGTTCCAATTGATAGCAATTGAGTGTTTATGAACTTATCCCCCAAGGATAAGGGAGATGTATTCATCAGTTGTTGTTGCTGCAATAATGCTGTGTAACAAACAGCACTTATACTCAGTGGCTTACTAGTTTCTTAGGTACAGGACTGCTGGGAAGCTATTTATTTTACTTCTGCTAACATTCTATTGGGAATAAAAAAAAAAACATAAGATAGACTCCAGATTAATGAGGCAAAGAAATATTCTCTGTTTGCTGTAGTGGTAGGTATACTAAAGTTACATGACAAAAGACGTGGATATTTGATTCTAAAAATGGCAAGGGAGTGAAACTTGGGAGCATCTAATCTACTACATCAAAATTTTCTGATGCGCTTTGAGGGTTAGCATTTTAATAAATCTCAATTTATTATCTTCCCTTTGATGAAATCAACCACCCTAATTATGTATAAATACTTAAGTGAAATTTTTATGAAATAGTTTACAAATAAAAATTATAGGTAAAAAATCCCTTTAAAAAAGTATTTTTGAGTGGAATAAAAATATTCAAATTGTTGTGCATTTTTATCAATTTCCATAATAATGCAGTCTAGCCTGAAGTTTGGTACATATAATTTGTGTTATGTGTAATTGTTTCATATTACAGTTTTATTTGTAGGATGGCATATAAAATTTTTTATAACTGGATTATGTAAATTTAATGAAAATAAGTAATTCCTGTGGGATAACAAGTTTAATCTATGCTTAGCCCTTTCACTGTTTAAATAGCATCATTCAGAGTCCATATTCTTATCTTTTTTTGATGCTCTTGAATGTCTCTGGAAATTTTTTGTTTTGAGTCCTTGTAATCCTAATGTATTTTGATATCTGTATTTCGATAGACTGTAGATAGCTTTAATGATTTCTAACTATTTTATCTTTGTTTTGTTAATCCCTGCAAATGTCCCTTTTGGAGCCTCTTGGATTTTTCTTTGACTTCCACTTTGAAACTAATGTTTCTTCCCCTGATTTCTTTGTACCAAAGAACACTTTATTTATTATAGTAGTGTAGTCAGAGGAGATATCTCTAAAGGGGTGGTGACATTTATGTTGACATCAACCAGTCAGGCTACAATCAGAGTCTTTGTAATGTTTCCACTCATTTTAGTTAGATAAACTATGACTTCTTAAGGAGTCCTGGGTGGGAAGAATTAATGGCAATATATTTTTTAATACTGTTTATGGATTCCAATTTTGGAAAAGTTTTACACTTCTTAGGCCATAGAGGAGGATGACTCTATAGTATTTTTCAAGTCTAAAATTCTACAGTTCTACAGAATGAAAATAAATGGAACATGGTTCAGAGGAAACAATAATAGTCCTCAACATTTTATAGCTTACATTCTACAATGAAGATCGCAGAGTTTTCCTTATAAAACAGTAGTTATTATCATTTAATATCTTTCACTCATATGTATTATTTGAAATTCCTACTAATCTTGTGGGATCAGTGTGATTTTCCACATATTAATGATGAGAAAATTAAGGCCCAGAGGAGTGTAGGGAAGAACAAATAAAGACTTGCACCCCCATTGTTTGATTTTATGTGTGCTGTTCTCCTTATGATATCATATGTCCATATGATCTTACCAACCACAGGAAAGGAGCTATATCACTCTTGGGTCCTTGATTTCCTTGACATATGATTTAATAATAAACAAATAAACAAATAAAATCAATGGAATTATTTTTTATTCATTTCCTGACAAAGGAAAGAAACTCAGATGTTTTACAGAAAAACTAAATTTCTGCAGAAACTTAATTTTAAACAATAGATTCATTTCTAAGGGACACTGATAGTAACTTTCAGATAATATTTATAAAATGTGAAAAAACTGATCCAATGCATCTTAATTTGTCAATTTCATAGGCTGAACAAACAATTACTGAATTTTTACTCATCAAAAGCATTTATTGAAGAGTCAGAGATAACATTATGTACACATCCTATTAATGCTGGGATAGTACTTGGGCACTCTGGAAAATAACTTACCCAAATGTTAGGTTTATGTTGTAATAATTTGCAGGAGTTGATCAACCATTATCATAATGGAATTTTCTAACATGTAATTATAGCACCTGTTTGAGAATACTCTGTTTTAGACTTCAGAAATAGAGGAGAGTTTCCACAGCTCTGAAATTACAAGTGCTGGGCTTGTGTTTTGACTATTTGTAAGCCCACCGAACCCATATAAGCACAAGTATTAGCACCTTAGAAAATTTGTTAGCCAATGGAAATATATAGTCACAAAGTAAAGCATTGCATTAGGAGATACTGGTTCATGACAAAACCCACTCTTCCTTTCACATGGAAATTCTGATGCCTAAAGTAGAAAACAATAGTAGAAATTGGAACTTTCACAAAAAAAAGGGGAAAAAGAGAGAGATAACAAGTCTATTCCACTTTCAAAGATGCTACAAAGTACTCCTTTCAAAGGTATATTAGCTTTGGCAGCCTTAACACATCCATTTCAAATTAAGTATCCCTGTTGGGTAATCTTACTCATATGTTGAAATGTTTTCTAAATATGAAGTGTGATTATGTTGATTTGAGAATTTCTCAGCAACATGTTTAACATATATACAAGTGAGAGAATTCTTTAAGTCAATTCATATAAGTTATATCACTAATAACATTTTTCCAGCATTCAACCTGTGGAGAGTATCCATTTCAACATACTTTGGCAACTGAAATAATAAATAAAGCTTACCCCATTGTATGGATGCTATGCTAACTAAACATTTTGACTCACTTGTTTGTGCTGTATTAAATTTACTCTCCTGCAGTTGGAGATTTTTGACACCAAATAGCCCAACTTTGGTCATAGAACTTGTTTGGATCACTTTATTGTCTCTTTACTAAAATTTCCAAGTACCTGATTAAATTTACATTCTTTAAAATTCTCAGAAACATGTGTCACTCTCAGGTATCTCCTCTTGTATACAAAGGTGAGGCAGACTTTGCCTAGACCTTGATTTATACAGAAGTAAGAGTTTTAGATTCACTGGCACCATCTGTTGGAATTTCCTTGTATGCTATGTATTATAGTATTAAATAACAAACTGCTGTGATTTCTTTCCTAGGGCATTACCTGTGAAAGTTAATTGTCAATAATAATTCAAATTTCTCATACCCAAGTTATATATAGCTAGACATAAACAATATATGTAGATATTAAATAATCCATACGTAAGTTTTAAGATATCTCAAAAAGCAGTTGAGAAACAGAGCTAACAAGGGGCAAGAATTCTGCTTCTGGATATGAAAACGTGTTATCAGATTTATACTCCCAACAAAAACAACTGTAACACTGATCAAAATATATGATAACATGACTTTCTGACATTGGATAACTGGCATCAAAGTCCAGTGATCCTCAAGAAAAAAGAACACACAGTTAATTCCACATTTGTTTCAGCATTCAGACTCCAAGCACATTTTCACCATGGCACAGGGAAGTAGCTGCAGGGAGGCTTCCCTAGAGCCCTTGGCTGGGACAGGAGCTGTCATACACAGCACAGGAAAATATGCCTAGCAGAGAGCGGCCACCGGAATAAGAGTTGCCATGTACAGTGATCATGAAGTGGACAGAGCTATAGAAATTCTAGGGCAACCAGAGTGGAAAGACATTCAGGAACTTAGATATCCAGTGTAGACCAAGACGTAGTTCTTTGGGAATCAGGAACACATCCTAGAGAAAGAATAAAGCCCCAGAGCAAAGGACAGATCCAATATAGGTCTGTTTTAACAAACCAAGTCAGATATGATCAAGAGGATGTTTCAGGAATTTAATTGCCACAAAAACAAAAGTCAACACTTTTTAAAGCTCATCCCAGATACTCTACAAAACATCCTTTTTAAAGCTCATCCCAGATACTCTACAAAACATCCTCAATGTGCTGCAGACAGAAAAACTAATTAGGGACACAAATAAAAACCAGAAAAATATGGCTGACAAAAGAAAAAAAATCAGGCAATAAAATCAGACCCTGAAATGACCAGTGTTGGAAGTTGCAGACAGGATATTAAAACTCATATCATAATGATGTTCAAGGATGTGAAGTAAATATGAACATAATGAAAGAAAATAAAGGAAATGCCACCAGGGTAATGGTTAGCATAAATAAGTTGCCAAAATGGCAATTCCAGAGGAGAATATCATAATATCTAAAAATGTAAAAGGTTCTAGATAGGATTAAGAATGAGTAATGGAAATCTAATTACAGGTTAGTAGCATGAGGAGTTCTATGGATACATTACCGAAAGAAATAATCATAACTGATAAAAATTGCTGGAAAATCAAACTATTTCAAGTCTTAGAAAAGTTTTCTAAGAGTATACAACAAATTTTAAATTTCTAGAAAATCTAGTAAAACTCTATAGAGAGTATGTGACATTTGAGCTGCACCACACCCTTCCCTCATCCTTCCAGCTAAGTGTGATAGAAATTCCACTACAGGAGGTGCAGGTAAGAACACAGGGGTTCTTCATTACCCATGTTCCCATTGAGAACTACAATATCTTCCTAGGATGAGCAGGCCATCAGCATTTCGTGTTGCCACCGGCATTTCTTTTTGCCTCCAGATTTATGGTGCAGAGGCTGAATTCCAGATGACTGTAGGTGACAAGTCAGGGGCTCCCTTTTTACACCAAGGTCCCACTCATAGGACAGAGGCATAACCTCAAGTTTTGTGTGTTATCCCAGAATGATTCTGGGATACCCTGGACATGCCCAGGGTAATTACATACATCCCATGTGGCCATGTGTATGCCAAGGCTATTCAGAAAGTTCCCACAACAGAATAGATACACTTTAGTAAAACAGTATATCTAGGGACGGAGCAAGATGGCCAACTGGAAGCAGCTTCCAAAAGAGGCTCCTGTCCAAAAGGAAAGATAACCTCCAGAAACTGCCCAATTAGGCTGAAGATTGGGAGCCCAGCCGAGAGAGAGAAGTGATAATTGCAGGTCACCTCTGCTGAGGCAAGCTGTGACTCTAAGAAAGCAAGCTTCAGGTACAAAATTCATCTGAAAGGAAAAGTGTCTATCCTCTCCCCCAACAGAGCTGTATTTTTTCTGTTTTTCTGTTTCCATTCTTTTTTCTCTCCGTTTGCTCCTGCAGGTTTTCTACAGACAAGCAGTGATCTGTGGACCTCTTATCTCACCACACAGAAGAGTGCTGAGGGAAGCAGGGATTGCTTCTGCAGAGTGACCCTGCTGTGACTCTGAACACTCTTGCTAGGCAGAAAAACTGGACTAAAGCTTTTCCTGCCATTCTGAACTTACAGTACACCCATCCCCCCTTACTTGACTAACCAGAAGCCTAACCCCTGCTGAGGCTGAGGGAGGAGGTTCTTGTGTAGTGCCCCTCCCCCGCACCTGCAGGACCAAGGGACTCCAGGGGCCTGTGGCGAGCCTACCTCCCCCCAGCCAGGGACTTCCCTGGTGACCAAGTGGCCCCACACCCGCCAGGCCTCCACATGCCTGCCCCCGGCCAGGAACTCCCCCTGGTAACCATGCAGCCCCGTGCCCCACGCCTCTGCAGGCCTGCCTTTGGCCAGGGACTTCGTGGGTGAGTCTCTTCTTCATGAGATTATGAAAGAGAACTTTCCAGACATGCCAAGAGATTCTGAAATTCAGATAGCAGACAGTTTCAGAACTCCAACATGACTCAACCCAAATAAAACATCGACCAGACACATCATAATCATAAGCATAATAGTGCTTTAATAGCACTAAAGTTAATATGAAGGAGAATATTCTGAATGCAGCCAGATGTAAGAAAACCATAACCTACAAAGGGAAGAATATTAGAATAACTGCAAATCTCTTTGCTGAAACTGTTCAAGCTAGAAGAGGATGGTCATTGACTTTTAATCTTCTACAACAAAACAACTTTCAACCTGGATCCTACATCAAGGTCCCACTCATAGGACAGAGGCATAACCTCTGAACTGAGTTTCATTTATGATGGAGAAATTAAATACTTTAATGACATTCATATGTGAAGAAATTAGCCATAACTAAACCAACTCTCCAGGATATTCTAAGACCTAGCTTCCATAGACCAGCGTAATCCTCCACCACAAAAGTAAACCCACTCAGAAAATTTTGATCAAATTCAAATTTCCACAGTTGAAAAAGGATTAAAAATGTCCACAGGCCTTTAGAAAGGCTTATCAATATTCTCACTTAATGTGAATGTCTTAAATTGTCCTCTAAAGAGGCACAGATTGGCTGACTAGATACAAAAACTCAAGCCAGATATCTGCTGCATACAAGAATCTCATCTTACCTTACGAGATGCATATAGACTCAAGGTGAAAGGATGGTCATCTATATTCCAGGCAAATGGAAAGCAGAAAAAAGCAGGTGTTGCAATCCTAGTCGCAGATACAATAGGCTTTAAACCAACCAAAATAAGGAAAGAGAAGGATGGACACTTCATATTTGTTAAAGGTACTACTCAATATGATGAGATTTCAATTATCAATATTTATGCACCCAACCAGAATGTGCCTCAATTTATAAGAGAAAGTCTAACAGACAAGAGAAACTTGATTACCTCCAGCTCCATATTAGTTGGAGATATTAACACCCCTTTAGCAGTATTGGATAGATCCTCCAAAAAAGAAGCTAGGCAAAGAAATTTTAGATTTAAACTTAACCATTCAAGATCTGGATTTAACAGACATCTACAGAACATTTCATCCCAATAAAACTGAATACACATTCTTCTCATCCACCCATGGAACATACTCCAAAATCGATCACATCCTAGGTCACAAGTCTAACCTTAACAAATTTTAAAAAATAGAAATTATTCCTTGCATCTTCTCAGACCATCATGGAATAAAAGTTGAACTCAATAACAACAGGAATCTGCATACTCATACAAAAACATGGAGGCTGAATAACATTACGCTGAAGGATAGATGGGTCATAGATGAGATTAAGAAGGAAATCGGCAAATTTTTGGAGCAAAACAACAATGAAGATATGAATTATCAGAACCTCTGGGATACTGCAAAGGCAGTCCTAAGAGGGAAATTTATAGCACTGCAAGTCTTCCTCAAGAGAACAGAAAGAGAGGAAGTTAAGAACCTAATGGGACATCTCAAGCAACTGAAGAAGGAAGAAAATTCCAACCCCAAACCCAGCAGAAGAAAAAAAATAACCAAAATTAGAGCAGAATTAAATGAAATTGAAAACAAAAGAATTATACAGCAGATCAATTAATCAAAAAGTTGGTTCTTTGAAAAAGTCAATAAAATAGATAAACCTTTGGCTAACCTAATCAGGAAAAAAGGAGTAAAATCTCTAATTTCATCAATCAGAAATGATAAAGACAAAATAAAAACAGACCCTTCAGAAATTCAAAAAATCCTTAACGAATATTACAAGAAACTTTACTCTCAGAAATAGGAAAATCTGAAGGAAATTGACCAATACTTGGAAGCACACCTTCCTTCCTAAACTTAGCCAGAATGAAGTGGAATGTTGAACAGGGCGATATCAAGTTCTGAAATAGCATCAACTATAAAAAAACTCCCTAAAAAGAAAAGTCTGGTACCAGATGGCTTCACGACAGAATTCTAACAAACCTTTAAAGAAGAACCAGGACCTATATTACTAAACCTCTTCCAAAATATAGAAAAAGATGGAATACTACCCAATACATTCTATGAAGCAAATATCACCTTAATCCCTAAACCAGGAAAAGGCCCAACAAGAAAAGAAAACTACAGACCAATATCACTAATGAATATTAATGCAAAAATATTCAACAAGATCCTAAAAAACAAAATCCAACAACACATCAAACAAATTATACACCATGACCAAGTGGACTTTATCCCAGGAACCCAAGACTGGTTCAATATACGTAAATCTGTAAATGTAATTCAGCACATAAACAAATTAAAAAATAAAGACCATATGATTCTCTCAATTGATGCAGGAAAAGCTTTTGACAATATCCAGCATCCCTTCATGATCAGAAAACTTAAAAAAATTGGTATGGAAGGGACATTTCCTAAACTAATAGAGGTCATCTACAGCAAACTCACAGATAATATCATGTTGAATGGAGTAGAATTGAAATCATTTCCACTTCGATCAGGAACCAGGCAAATTTGCCCATTATCTCCTCTGTTCTTCAACATTGTATATGGAAATTTTAGCCATTGCAATTAGGGAAGAAAGGGGATCAAGGGTAGCCACATAGGGTCAAAAGAGTTCAAACTTTCACTCTTCACAGATGATATGATTATATATCTGGAAAATGCCAGGGATTCCAATATAAAACTTTTAGAAGTGACCAAGGAATACAGCAATGTCTCAGGCTATAAAATCAACACCCATAAATCTGTAGCCTTTATATATACCAACAATAACCAGGCCAAAAAAAAAGTCAAGGACTCTATTTCTTTCACAGGAATGCCAAAGAAGATGAACTATCTGGCACTTTACCTAACAAAGGGTGTGATAGATCTCTATAAAGAGAACTACGAAACTTTAAGAAAAAAAAATAGCTGAAAATGTCAACACATGGAAAAAAACACACCATGCTCATGGCTTAGAAGAATCAACATTGTTAAAATGTCTGTACTACCCAAAGCAATATACAATTTTAACGCAATTCCTATTAAAGTTCCATTGTCATATTTTAAAGATCTCAAAAAACTAATACTTCATTTTATATGGAATCAGAAAAAAACTTCGAATAGCCAAGCCATTACTCAGAAATAAAAACAAAGCAGGAGGAATCACGCTACCAGACCTGAGACTCTACTATAAATCGATAGTGATCAAATAGCATGATAATGGCACAAAAACAGAGAGGTAGATGTTTGGAAGAGAATAGAGAACCAAAAGATTAATCCAGTTAGTTACCATTATTTGATATTTGACAAGCCAATTAAAAACATTCAGTGGGGGAAAGACTCCCTATTTAACAAATGGTGCTGGATGAACTGGTAGTGACCTCTAGAAGACTGAAACTGGACCCACACCTCTCACCATTAACTAAGACAGACTCTCACTGGATTAAAGATTTAAACTTAAGACATGAAACTATAAAAATTCTGGAAGAAAGTGCAGGGAAAACTCTTGAAGGAATTGGCTTGGGTAAATATTTTATGAGGAGGACTCCCCAGGCAATTGAAGCAGTATCAAAAATACACTATTGGAATCTGATCAAAGTAAAAAGCTTCTGCACAGCCTAAAACATAGTAAGTATAGCAAGCAGACAGCCCTCAGAATGGGAGAAAATATTTGCAAGTTATGCCTCTGACAAAGGTTTAATAACCAGAATCCACAGAGAACTCAAATGTATTAGCAAGAAAAGAACAAGTGATCCCACCTCATAGTGGGCAAAGGACTTGAAGAGAAACTTCTCTAAAGAAGACAGGTACATGGCCTACAGACACATGAAACAATGTTCACCATCCTTATTCATCAGAGAAATGCAAACCAAAACTACTTTGAGATATCATCTAACTCCAGTAAGATTAGCCCACATAACAAAATCCCAAAACCAAAGATGTTGGCGTGGATGTGGAGAAAAGGGAACACTTCTACACTGCTGGCGGGAATGCACACTAATACATTTCTTATTAGTACGGAAGGATGTTTGGAGAATACTTAGAGATCTAAAAATTGACCTGCCATTTGATCCCATAATTTCTTTACTAGGTATATACCGAGAAGACCAAAAATCCCATTATAACAAAGACTTCTGTACCAGAATGTTCATTGCTGCCCAATTCATAATTGCTAAGCCATGGAAGAAGCCCAAGTGCCCATCGACCCACAAATGGATTAATAAATGGTGGTACATGTATACCATGGAATATTATGCAGCCTTAAAGAAAGATGGAGACTTTACTCTTTTATGTTTACATGGATGGAGCAGGAACATATTCTTCTTAGCAAAGTATCTCAAGAATGGAAGAAAAAGTATCCAATGTACTCAGCTGTACTGTGAAGCTAATTTATAGCTTTCATATGAAGGGTATAATCCAAGTATAGCACAAGAATATGGGGAAAATGGCGAGGGAAGCGAGGGGAATGGTGAGGTTGAGGTAGAGGGAGGGTAATTGGTGGGGCCACACCTACAGTGCATCTTAGAACCGTACATGCGTAACTTACTAAATGCAGAATGTCTTCATACAATAATTAAGAAAATGCCATGAAGGCTATGTTAATCAGTTTGATGAAAATAGTTCAGATTGTATATGAAACCAACACATTGTACCCCTTGATTGCACTAATGTACACAGCTATGATTTAATAATAATAAAAAAATAAAATAGTATATCTAGTCACTAAACAAATAGTAGTTCTAGTATTCTTCGAGTAGATGCTTTAAGAATGTGATATGTCTTTTATAGTTTTACTTGTGTATACATTAACAGGTAAAAAGATAGAAAAGCATACAATTATCTCAATAGAAGTGGAAAACACATTTGACAAATGGCAACAGGTATTCATTGTAAAAACTCAGCAAGGAGAAAGTAGAAGGGAAATTCCACCATTCAGTAAAGAGCATAGACATCAATAATTAATGATGAAATATTGAACTTTTTTCCTAATATAAGGAACAAAGCAAGGATATTTACTCTCAGTTTCTATTCATTATGTACTAGAGTTCCTCGTCAGTGAAATATAAACAGAACATAAAAAGCATATAAATAGAAAAAGAAAAATTAAAACTATCTTTTTGGCCAGGAATAGTGCCTATAATCATGCCTATAATCCTAGCACTCTTAGAGATCAAGGTGAGCAGATTCCTTGAGCTCAGTAGTTCAAGATCAGCCTGAGCAATAGTGAGACTCTGTCCCTGCTAAAAATACAATAATCAGCCAGGCATTGTGGTGGACACCTATAGTCCCACCTACTTGGAAGGCTGAGGCAGAAGCATCACTTGAACCCAGAAGTTTGAAATTGCTATGAGCTAAATGCTGATGTCAGGACGCTCTACCCTGAGCAACAGAGTGAGATTCTTTCTCAAAAAAAAAAAAAAAAAAAACTATTCACAGACAATCCTGGGGGGGGGGGGTTATTTAAACACTCTAAGTTATCTAAAAATTTAACTACTAGAAAAAAAATTTAGAAAGTTCATAGGATAAAAAATTAATTGACAAATATTAATTGTATTTCTGTATACTACTAGCAAAAATAGGTAGGAAATTAATTTTAAATGCCATTTAAAAGTGTATCCAAATGATTTGCCAGGAGTTCTAGGTGAAACACAGAGCTCTGTAAAAGCTGTAGGTCTCTGAAAGTGAGGCAAGATACTACTGTTATTTAGCCTGCAGGAGCAGTTGGAGTTTGAGAGGCACGTGGGAATGTCTGCTGCCACGCACCTAGCAAGAAAAACTTGTCATGGGGTAGTCTAGTAGGCCATGCATTTGGGGGGCTTTTTGAACCTGAGCTCCAGGTACATAAGGGCTGTCTGGAAAGCACCCAGCCATGTAATATGAAAAATAGAGACACACGTGACTGCATTCTTTCCCAGAAGACTTCAAATTGCTCTTAGTCTGGAACTGTTACAATTGGACTGCACCAAAATAAAGAATACGAACAGCAAAGGCCATGCCTTTGTTAAGTTTGAGTCTAAATATATTGCCAAGATTGCTGCTGAAACAATGAGGAACTATATTTTGGGGGAAAGAACTTTGAAATGTCAGTTTGTGTCATCTAGAGAAATATGGAAAGACTAAAATGTCTCCAAAGACGTGGGTGTTCCATTGTCAATGATATTCTATACCATCAGTGAAACAGCAACTCAAGCAAAACTCAGAATGGAGAAGGAATTCAAAAACAAAGACTAGGATTAAAAAAATTAGAAAGAAAATAGGTAAACCAGGAATCAGTTTTACTTTTCTTTCATTGGTATGATAAAAGAATGTTTTAAAATGTCTCAAGTATAGATTTTCAGAACTCTACAAATAGCCAGGCTTGACCAAAGAAGAAAATAAGAGGTTTCGAGTACTCTCACCCTTCTACATTAGCCAGGTTCACACAGCAGTATGGACACAAATATTTTGGGGGAAGAGGAAAAAATCACAAAATGCTGAAATAAATAGTGATGGTGAAATGGCTTTCAAACAGCCCATCCCTGATGTAAAGACAAAATACCAGACTCCAACACTGCCATGGTCAGGGAAGCAAAAGATGAAGAAAAAGCCACTGGTATATATCAATATGTGTTCTGAATATATTATGTGTACTATTTCTTCTGAAAATGTGATGATTTGGTTTTGTTACTAGAACTGATTCTTTACCTTTCAGTAGGTGCACTGGAATGCGACCATTGACAGCATTTTTAGAATAGAAATACATGATTGGTTTGAGTAATAAGTGAAGCAGTAAGTAACTTTAACTTACCCACCCTCACTGAAATGCAGGGATGCTTCCAGCTCAGAGTTTTCAAACTCACACTGCCTTTTGGTCCTGTTGGTCTCCTCTAATTTCCTTTGCAGATTTTATAGCTGTTTTAATTACTTCATCTGGGTAGAAAAGTCACTCTGCTAATTGTAGGCTTAAGTACTAAACATCAGTCCCTGTTGTCACCATCAATCCTACTTGACATCCATATGTCACGTGTTAGGTCTAATTAAGCAGTGCACATTTAACCAATAAGAGTACTTAGAAGTTCAACAACAGATGGTTAATTTGGAAAGCTCAATTAAACTAGAGAGTGAGAAGATGTTTCATATTTTAATACAGAATCATTTATATATCTAATGACTCATTTTTACCAATCATGTCAAATTCATTTTTGATAGCCTAGCATGAATCAGTAACTGTAATTTGCTAATATGTAAATCACGGCAGAAGTACATTCCGAGATTTAAACATTGTCCAACAATAATCTCTTTTTCTAAATGTATTTGAATGCAACCAGGAATTAGAAATCTTGAAATGAAATAGTAGGAGTTTGTCTTTGGAACTAAAAAAATATATAGAATCAAAAATATAATGCATAAGAATAGATTTAACAGAAAGAAACATACTCTGCCTACTGAAAGCTATAAAACATTTCTGAGAAAAATAAAGATTTCAATGAACTGAGAAAATGTCCATATTCATGGATTATTTAATAATATTGTTCAAATGCCTTTCTCCTGAAATTGATATAGACACTCAATGAATTGTATGATATCATTTCTCAGGCAGATCCTAAAATTTACATAGAAATGAAAAGGATTCAGAATATCCAAAACTATCTTGAAAAGAACACAACTGTGAGACATACGCCCTCTGATTTAAAGACTTAAAATTACAATAATCAAGACAAAGTGGATTTGGCCAGATGAAAAACAATTAGATCAATGGGTCAGGATAGAAAAATCCAGAAATAGTCCCACAGATACATAGAGTGAATTGATTTCCAAGAAAAATGTGAACTCTACTAAATGAAAAAAGAAAACTTCACTAAATAATTTTGAAAAAAGTGGATGAATATATGGAAAAACAATTAAAATCAAGTTCTGCCTCACACCTTTCAAAAAATTCACTTAACATAAATAAGTCTAAACTTCACAGAAGAAATACCATAAAAATTCACAGAGAAAACATCAGAGAATAAATTTTTGATCTCGGTATAGGCAAATATTCCTTAGAGACTAAAGAAAGAAAAAGCATGGATCATAAAAGAAAAAACAAAAAATTTGGACTTCATCCAAATTTAATACTTCTGCAACTCAAGAAATACGAAGAAGGTAATGAAAAGGCAAAGTATATTCTGGAAAGAGAGTCATTCTCCTCCTCCCGCTACCCCTCCCCCTCCCCCTCCTTCTCTCTGTAAAGGACACATATCCAGACTTTATGAAGGACTCCTACAACCCAATAGTGTAAAGCCAAATGCAGATATAGAATATAGAGTCTGTACACAGCATAGATTCTGAAGTATGTGCTTTGTAAGTAATTATCACACTGGTTCTGTTGTTTTTTGAAAGAGATGAAATGCTAGACAGGCGAAGAGCCCACTGAAAAGCTAGTTGGCTGCTGTAGCTATTTGAATGTCTGAAGTTATAGGTACTTTCTCCTCAATTATTTTTTAAGGTGTGAATGATATTCCCAAGGATGTTAAGAGTATTACAGAGAAAATATTTAGAAAAACGAACCACAATCCCTTCAAGCAAATTTCCAAATTAGCCAGGAATGAAACAGTAGAAAGACCTGTGACTAGACAGCAGAGACGCCTGTGTTCCAGGCCCAGCAGAGCTGCTGCTATGAATTAGAACAAAACAAATCTTCCCCACGCCTCATTTTCCTCAAACATGGAAGCTGGACAATAGAATCTTTAATATTTTCTCCAAATGTGCACTATGATTTATTCACACATTCATTAATTGCCTATATTTATCAACCATTTATTGGCATCTACCACCTATATTTGCTAAGTACACTTGTTATTTACAGGATGAATAAACAATCTCTGTATTTATGGGACTCAATCCAGTTGCAGAGACACATAAAAACAGCTGAAGACATTTTAAGACAGCTAGAAGAATTCAGATCCAAGTATTGCCCAAGCAAAATGTTGAGCTCGTGGTATGTCCAGCATCAACAGAGAGTCTCATGTGAAAGCACTGTGGAGTTGCCAGTCCATGGATGGTGAATAGCAGAAGGAGGTGAATAGCAAGGAGGAGCAACTAAAGGCTTGTATGCAGTGCCAAGTAGCTTGGACTTTATTCTGCAAAGTCTTTGAGAATCATCAATATTTCTTTTCTTCTCTCTTTTTTTTTAGACAACCATCTGTTCTACAAAAATTTGTCTAGAAATAGGCTGGATTGATTATAAAATTGTTTGGTAATTTCTGATAATATGTTCTTTAAAATACTTAGTATTTTTTTTCTATTTTCCATCATAACTCTACTTCATTTTGTGATATTTGGTTTCTTTCCTGGAAATATTTTTTTCCTGGTCTTTTAAATCTACATAGTGTCATTCAAACAACACTGACACACCATTAGAAATACCAAGTTTTTCCAGGCAGTTTAACTAAAGCGTAATAAGAAAAGTTCGCTTGTCCAGCTAAAAGAAAAAATAATATAGTCTCTCTGCTGAAAATAGCTATCATTCTCATTTCCTTCCTCTTTTGTAATGTAGCAGAATATAGACTTCATGTAAGATAGAAATAAATTTATAATAATGTTTTGAAAAGGCATAAACATAAGGTTGGATCTGTGATGATTTTCACACAACCAAACCTGTTCTTCTGTTCACATTTATGTTGGCAAAGTCATAGTAAGTTAAACTGGCAGAAAATTCAGCAGCATAACATTTTGGGATACCAACATAATAAATATGAGTTGGCTGAGTATTGGAACAGTCCAATTAAATCTATTCTGTTTTGATTATAGCTGAACCACTTGAGCTATATTTCACAACATATGGTATATTTACATATACATTCCTCATCCATGTATTCAAGCAACTTTGGATTGGAAATATTTGAATAAAATCCTGGTATCTGTAGTGAACATGTACTGCTTTTTTTCCTTGTAATTACTCCCTTGATGATAAAGTATAACAACTATAGTAAAACCTCCATAACTGACCACCTACTTATTTTGACCACCTCCTTAAGTTGACCTAATTTTCATAGACCAGACATGTGTCCCATGGGCATATCAGTACAGTAGGCCTAGTTCCTTATGTTGACCACCTTCGTGTGTTGAGTAGTTTGCTACAGTCCATGAGTGGTCACTTATAGAAGTTCTACTATATTTTTCATAGCATTGACATTGTATTAGGTAGTTTAAGTATCTAGAGATGATTTAACATGTGTAGGAGAAAGTGAGGTTTTATGTAAATATTGTGCCATTTTATATAAAGGACATAAACATTCTTGGATTTTCGTGTTGGGGGGAGAGTCCTAGAACCAATTCCCTGGGGTTATTGAGGAACAACTGTATCTATTTGGGGATTATCTGTGTAGTTTAAGACAATGCTGCAGGTAAACATTTATTGAGGCATGTACTTTGAAATATTTTATGGAAATATATATTTAGCATTCACACCACGCAGTCCCAGATAATCTTTGTAGTAGCCAACTACTGGAACAAAATGCAATTTAGGTATTAGTAAGGATTTGGCCTAGAAACCAGATACCATGCTAGGTATTTTAAGCAGGAATAGATCTAATATAGAGATGTATAATCTTACATAATTATTGCAGAGTGAGGGAAGCTGAAAAGAGTATAAAAAAATCAGAAATTAAAAAAGTCCCAATTAACTTCTGCCAATGATCCCAAAGCATCTTAAGAGGACACCCGAAAGCCACTGGCAAAACTCCATGACTGCCATGTGCAGACCCCCAGTTCTGCCTGGAGAGTGATAATTTCTCTATATCTTCCATGTCCAACACTCACACAGATGCCTTTCACTGGCAGAATTTAAAACAAATCCCTACCGGCCAGCAAATCTGGTTAATGTAGCTTCCAAACTGTCAAGCCCCATGTTAAGAGTTAAAAAAAATAAAGATCATGCTACACACGGAGACACGATGTCTAGTATGTCTAGTTTGGTTCTTCCTATGCATACATTTAAATTCCCAAACAATGACAATATTATGCTTTTGACTAACCTGTCAGAATTATCCCTCAATCTGCTAAAGATGCGCTCAGTCTCTCCTTATGCTAACATATCCATTTCTGCACATTCATTCTTTTTCAGTCTTAGTCACAATCCCTAACTGATGTCTTATAATTTGCAAACTGAGCTATAAGTTTAATGGCTAACAATACCCCTTATATAAGTCATTAGAAGAGGAAGGGGAAAAAGAATTTGGTACATAGGTATATTATACAGGGTGTCCATAAAGTTCATGCATAATTTAAAATAGTAACTATATATGTAAAATATATGAAGAAAAAATACAAACATCATTTCTGAAGTTCTTCCTTCTATAGTGGATGGTAGAGTCATAATTGGATCAGAAATTACTTCTTTTTTACCCATTTTTTATTCATTTTGTCCTACATCATCATCTAAGGTGGGTGCAAGCCTGGCAGAGAAACCCAAAGCTTCATTCCTGAATGGTCCAAACCAAGACTAGTGTTGCCTCTACCAGGTAACTGCGATTTTCATTAACAGCATCAGAAGTAGTAAGAGACACACCCAGACAATCCCCCTGCATTCTTGGCATATTTATCCCTCCTTGGGGTTAGTAGCATCAGCTTTATTTCCTTTTAATAATTAGGATTAGTCACCCTGGTCAGTACCGTATCCCTCTTTCTTGTTTTGAAGGTCATTGAAAACTCAATGTAGCCAAGTTGCAATCTGAACTTCATGCTCAATATGCCCCCCTGGTAGAAACTTTCTTTTCTTGGAAATAGACATTTCAGAATCTGAAGACTCCAAGGCTATGGGGGCAGAAACCTTTAAGAGTGACTTACTAAAACACTGACAAGAGTCATACCTACTCCTACCCTGTGTTTCTCAGACCTGTGGTTTTCTACTGTGTGGGGAAAAGCACCATATCACGTTCATGGGTGTGATTTTTGTTTAACTTCTGCAATATATGATCTCCCAGCCAGCACAAAACTGCGTCTCCAATAGCCCATTCCATTTTCTCCTTTCTGGCTGGCTTCTATTCTTATGAAATTAATTCCCTGCTCATGAGTGGTGAAGTCATTATCATGAGACGGAATAAAGTTATCATTAAATCTATAGATGATGGACAGGAAGAAGCATTGAGAGAAGGGAAAGCTCTTGTATAGCAAGAGGAGACATCTTTTCCAGAGAGGACATGTAACTGTCCCCTCTGCCATAAAGGGTTCAAGTGTAATCATCCTGATATCAGACACTTGGTTAGTTGCTCTAGAAAACAGAACCGTATCAAAGGTTCAGTTCTGTTCTCTGCTGCTGGCATACTGACACTCAACAGTGATCATGGCCAGATCATCCTTGGTTAGATGAAGCCCACTCTTTTTATCCTGGTCATAATCTCAATCCTATCACCATGGCTGCTTAGTTATGGGCCCATACAGCAAGGCCTGAGGTGGCTGGAATAAGATGGACATTCACAGTGAGCTTTGATTAGCATCCCATGGAAAGAAATATTTGCATAATCTCTGTCCATTCTGAGAGTTCCAGGTTCTTACCTTCTTGTCACCTATCCTCTAGAATAATTCCTTCTATAACCTTGACCATCTGGTCAGATGGTTAGATACTTCCCATGAATTAATATAAAATTTTATCTCTGGTCTTCACCTCTAATGCACAATGAAAAACAAGATGCTTGCAGTTTTCTCCCCTGGAAATATTTCTCTCCCCTGATGGTTTTCAATAACCTGTTGAGGCAGCTATGAGGCTGTAGGAGTCCAAATGTGGAAAGTACCAGCATAGCCTCTGGTATCCCATGGGATGCTAATCAATTTAAACCAAGAACAATTGCTTTCTTCCTCAGTCAACTGATGGGAACAAACTCTCCATGAGGGCATAGAGTGAGGTAAAGGAGAGGTAAAATTTCATTAGGGATAGTTTTCATGAGTGTGTAGGTCATCTGAACATTAAATTTACTTATGCCTTCAGAACATGCTTACATCTGATGTCATATGTATGCAATTCCCACTTGCAGAAAAAGTGCTTGTACACTGGCCCAGGACTTGGTATATCAAGTTCTATAGCTGCCTCAGCAGGTTACTGAAAAGCATCAGGGGAGAGAAATACTTCCAGGGGAGAAAACTGCAAACATCTTGTTTTTCATTTTGCATTAGGGGAGAGGACCAGAGATAAAATTTTATATTAATTCATGGGAAGTATATAACCATCTGACCAGATAGTCAAGGTTATAGAAGAAATTATTCTAGAGGATAGGTGACAAAAAGGTAAGAACATGGAACACTCAGAATGGATAGAGATTATGCAAATATTGTTATGAATATTGTTTCATATCACATGATCATGTGATGTCCCATGAGCAAGCAATTAATCCTTACTGGAGCCCAGTTGCAAAACAGGAGCTATTTCTGAAAATGAAAAAGTTATGTGCAGAAGAGGGCATGACATTGCCCTAAAATCCTGGGGTGGCTCTCTTATGAGAGCTGGTCAGTGGCCCCACATAGCATTCCTGCACGCACCATAAACATTCAAGCTCCAATTTGCATCTATGAGTCATTAGGCGTAGTTGGCACAGTAGCCTGCACAGGTTGGTAGCTTTGATATAAGCTTGGTAAATGGGTCAGAGCAGCACACTCATATATAGTATAAGTCGCATCCAAAATTCAAAGAGGCTTGTAAGCATTTCATTTCTTTCTTAGGGCTTGGGAGTAAAAGGTGCAGAAAATTACCTTTCATATCAAATGTGTTATCTCATCAAACTCAGACCACTATGTCACTAGAAAATTCACAGAGATGCAGGACACTGGTTTTCAATGTGTTTATTCCCCAGTTTCTGTATTATATGTGTGTCAGCCAGACATTAGGATATGATTTATGTCCTGCCTATCAGATGTTATCAGCATGCTGTCATCAGTACAATGAACAACCTCAAAGTTTTGAGTATCAGTGTCACTCAAGGCCTTGTGGATTAGATTACGACAGGTACAAGAAAACTGACACAGCTCTAAAGCAGATCAGTTAATCTGAATTAATGTCCCTATATAGTGAAAAAAAATTCTCTAATTTACTTTATTTCTTAGATAAAAGGACATTTTCTGGGGGCGGCGCCTATGGTTCAAAGGAGTAGGGCACCAGCCCCATATGCTGGAGGTGGTGGGTTCAAACCCAGCCCCAGCCAAAAAAACGCAAAAAAAAAAAAAAAGGACATTTTCTGGGTCAATAACTGAATAGTAGGTGCCCGAAATTACTGCAATTAGAGTGAATACCTGCTTATGTTTATGAGAATCCACTCATTCTCCTAGATCCATCTTTTCCACAGGCCAATTTAATAAATAAGAGCGGAATATAGCACAACTTCCTGGCAACTTTCAATGCTTTTATGGTGATATTAATTCCTGAAATTCCCCCAGCAACATGTTGAACAGAACATTCTCTGAGGAAGACAGACAAATGGCTAACAAACATACAAAAAAGTGTTTATGCCCCTGATCACCAGAGAAATGCAAATCAAAACCACCCTGAGATATCCCCTAACCCAAGTGAGAATGGCTCACATCACAAAGTCTCAAAGCTGCAGATGTTGGTGTGGATTGTGGAGAGAAGGGAATATCTTTACACTGTGGATGGAACTGAAAACTCATTCCACCTCTTTGAAAGAAATATAGAGAATCTTGAAAGAACTATAATTAGACCTTCATTTGATCCTGCAATCCCATTTGTAGGTATCTACCCAGAAAAAATATATATCATTTTATCATAAGAACATTTGAACTAGATTGTTTATGGTAGCTCAATTTATAATTGTCAAGATGTGGAAACAACATAAATGCCCATCAACCCAGGAATGAATTAACAAACTGTGGTACATACATACCATGAAATACTATTTATCCATTAAAAGATGGAGACTTTACCTCTTTTGTATTAATCAGATTGGAGTTGAAACATATTCTTGTTAGTAAATTATCACAAGAAAAGAAAAACAAGTATCCGGTGTAGTCAATACTAATATGAAGCCAGTAGATGATGTAATACATGCCCACATAGGAGAAAAACTCAATTCAAGTTGGGGGGAGGAGGAGTGAGGAAGGACAAGGGAGGGAGGAATGGAGGCTTGGAGAGCTCCCACTTAATGGACATGGTATAAGGGTATATGGCACACCTCTTGTGTTTGAGGCACAACTACAAGAGGGAATGTACCTAACTAATGCAAATATTATAATCTAGTTGTTTGTATCCTCACATTAATCTGAAATTTAAAAAAAAAAAAAAAAAGACAGCCCTGATCCCATGAGGAAATTCTGCCAGTTGCTAACTACATCGAAATCAATTGTGCATTCAGCAATAGGGACTATGATCCCTGTGGTTTTACAGGTCCACTGGGATCACTATGACACAAACCTGGACCAAAACCCCATAAGTCTCCTCTGTGACTGGTGGACAGAATTATATTTTGGTTTTCCATTTCAGCTCAAGGTAACTGTCCAAAAAAGAAAAAAAAATCTGCAAAAATTCCTGATAACTGCATCTCTTCAGTTCGCAGTCACAGCTACCATGTCAAAAAGCTGATTGTCTCGTTGGGAAGGCTAGAGTGCGGATTTACCACAAATGTGTATGCCAGTCTCCTGAGGTCTTCCCTCAAGGGAACAAAGCCTCCCTTCCATCAAAGCACACATTTGGTTTGGAATTGGTTTCCATTAGGGAATTAAGTGGAAGGTGGGACTCCACTATGATAGTGTTGAACTAAGACCTAGACTTTTGGATTATATATTTTAAGTAACCAACTTTTTCAGTCTTAAAAATGCCATAATTAGCCACTGCCCAAAATGTGTTCAGATAAAACCATTCTGATTATCACTCAAACTCTGGGGCCCATTTTCATAACTGCCCCCCACTTCTTGGTGCTCAAGTGCTACCAGTGGCTTCTGCTACTCTGGGATGTCTTTATTCCTTTTTTAGGTATATGAACACATTCCCTTGAAGATAGCTCCCACCACCAGGCTTAATCTGTAGACAGCAGTACTATGAAGCCTTTGAAGATGCCTTTATTCCCCTCATACACACATATGTATCTCCATATCTTCTCAAAGTCTTATACATATCTACATATGTAGTCTCATATCTACATCAAAGGATGCAGCCCCCAGACCCTGAGGGGACTCCTGGTACCAGAACTAATAAACTGATTGCACATAGTAAATTTATTCCAACATTCTAATCTTATTAACTCCTTGATTCCTTCCTCTACATCATTCCAAGGACATCTTTGCATCTCAATTTCCTTAGAATAGGATATCTTTGAGTCCAGGTTTCAATGAACCAACCAACAAAATCATTATGCTTGTCTCAGCTATTTGCACTATCACTTTAAATCCAGAATCTCTGACTATGTGCAGGGATATCAATAAATTTGACCTATTTCAAGATTAGGTCCCATTTTCTGTGGCTTTTATTGCTTAGAACACATTCCTCACAATACTCCCTGAGTTTCTTCTAAATATATATACATATATATGTATATTAATACATATATATTAGCATATATATGATATTTATATATATATATATATTAGCAAAAGTCTTACAGTTCTTTTGCATGTATGTTGTCTCCTGTTGGGTCTGAATTTATAATAATTACCATCTAGAGGCAAAGTGGAGATACCAGTGACGAGATTCACCATGTCTCTGCAGGCAATGGTCGCAGGGGCCTCACAGCTATGTCATCAAGCCAGGGAAGGGATCATTGAAGAAAGTGACTGAGCAGTGGCTGCTACTTCTGGAGAGGGAGGCTCACTGACATCAGAGGAGCAAAATACTCAAAGCGATTGGGATCCATTCCAGTTCTTATGACTCCAATCTTGCCTAATTCCTAATCTACATGAGGTAAGATACCCAATGGAACTGTAAAATCAATTGGCGTTTAATTTCTACAATCTGTAAAGTCAAACCTGGAGGCTAACTTTGAATGCCTTAGTCTTATGACAATAAGAACTAAGAGATATTTTTAGGCTCATTATACAGGATATCCCAAAGGTAGCCATACATAGGGAAAATTAACACTTACATTTGTATTTTTATGTTTATATATCAACATGTAGAAAAATACTTTGTAAAATTTTGTAATGAATATTTTTTAAATAAAGTTATATTTAGACACAATTTCCCATTTTCCCTATGTATATATTGTGACCTTTGGGATACCTCGTAACTACTCTCTGATTCTCAGAACCATAAACTTGTCATTATTTGACTCAAAGCTTTCTATTACAATAAGAAGTAGCCAAATCCTTCCAAGGTCTGCATAGTAATCACTTCCACTCCAGCATTGTATTAGAACAGCTGCTTGGTCTTCCAAATTCTTTTTTATAGTCACGCAGTTGTAAAGTATATTATTTTAAGCAAATGTTTTGTCTCTGTACACTGTGAATAACCAATAGTTCCTGTTTCACTGGTCATGAGAATATTACTGCCTTCAAATGTAGCATTATCAGTTAACCAGTCCAAGATTACCATCTATGAGGTTCTGTATCAAGATCAAATTTTGGTGCCAAATTCTGTATTTGAGAGGGTCAGTCAGGAAACTGGAAGCCACTATTGCCATTCTTAGGCATTAGAGGTGTGCATAGCCATCAGGAAGGAGAGAGGAGTGGAAATTATGGAAGCTGCAACTACCATCAGAAGAGCTGGGATCCCAGATAACAGTCACTGAGTGAGCTCGTATGTCACTACACTGACAGGTGATTCTAAGAGGTCACTGAGAAGCCACTGGGTACATCCTAGGGCCATGTGCAGCTATAGAATAGAAACTTTTTCTTTTCTGCCTCCCCGATCTCACTGAGAACTTCTCAATGTCAGAGTCTAAAAAGATCCTGGTGGCAAGGAATTCTGGACCTTCACCCACCCCATTAAATGTGAGAAGCGCTTAGAAGGCAGGAAAGGGACTGAGTTTCAGCATAGAGTATCTGAGACTGTAACCACAGGGAGAAAATAAAGTCTCAAGAATTGAACTTTCAGAAGGAATTAACCATGACCAAAAGCAAATTGATTTTATCAATTACAGCTGGACGAATTTGGGCAAGATTCTTAATCTCTTTAAACTCTCATTTCCTCCTTTATAATTAGAGTTAATTGTAATGTATTATCTTAATTTTGTTGAGAAGACTTAATATGCATATAAAATCTTGAAGGAAAAGTAAGTAATCATAATTGAATATTGTGATATAATATTTATTTTGTTTATATGGATATTTTACACCTAAATGCATTTCAGTGAATATAATACTTTATATTTCAATGAAAAGACACAATTTTAATTTTACTTAAAAAGTGATATAGGCAAAGAAGCTAATCCATAAAAATTAGAAAACTGCAGCTACAATGAGATTATATGTCATTTCTATAATAATGCAACTAAACTCAGGCCATCTGTCTGTGCTTTTATTTACAAATAAAGATTTGTGATCATATCAGCACTATATTTTTTGTGCCTAGTTTATATCTATTCCTGACTAAAGTGAAATCATTAATTTTAATGCTTTGCCTTAGAAAAATAATACCATATGTATCATGAAAACATGATGTTAGTTTTAACACCAGAAAATAAATAGATGTTAACTTTGGTAACACTAATTCAAGGTATGATACTTATTGTGGTTCAAATCTCTAAAGAGATTCATTCTAAGGGAAAAATTACATAGTATTTTCAGGCTATGCTATTAAAATCAAGATTGATGGGTTAAATGTTATATTTTTTATCTTGAAAAGAAGGATTTAATCTGATGTTAAGCGTTTTACTGGTAAACCTCCCATTTTATTACCCATCTGATAATCTGAATCAGTCATCATCAAGTTGTAAGCAGAATTACAAGTAATAGCACTGATTTCTCCCATGTTCAAAGTTTTTTTCAATTATAATAGTCATCTAGAATGAAAAAGGAGCAAGTGTGTGCATGCAATTTTGCATAATAAACTTTTACAGTCAGCTATGTAATCATCCCCCATTTCCTATTTTAATCTTATTATCTTCCAAAGAGAGATACAAGACCCAATTGTTGATTAGGAAAAGTATTTTCCTGAATAATTTTTTTTCTTTAAGAAAGAGGCAACAAAATACAAAACATATTTATTGTTTCTTGAAAGTGACATATTTGAGTGAAGGAGATGTTACTTGCTGATGTCCATTGCCCCTATTATCCTACTTCACACATATTGGATTCTTACTCCAGTGGCATGTTTGCTCACTATCAACCAATTCTCAAAGATTTTTTTTTAATTGCAAGTCTTTTTTTTTAATAAAACAAACATAACAGAATGTAGAAATCTAAACGAACATTTCTCCTTCAAAGTAGTCACACCCTTAGTTCCAAAAAAGCTACCACATTTGGAGACATTATTTGGAACTCCTCTTTGGGGAAAGACCTGAAAGGCAGTTTAGGATTCACATTAGAAAACACCCTTCTAAAAACAGAAAATCCACACTCAGAGAATGGCACCCAAAAAGTGGAAAAGTTCTGTAGTTCTCACGGGGGTTCCCTAAAGACCTCTAGCAAGTTCTGAGCAACAGCATGACCACTGGAGACATGTGCGGCCTCCCAAGACAGCTGATTTTGATGGAAGGGCATTCATTTGGATAGAAAAGTTCTGTTGTTTAAAAAAAAAAAATCAGCCACACTCCTTTATAGTCACACTTGCATTTGATTTAAAAAAAAAAAATACAACAACAACACTCACACATGGTTCTTGTATGAATTCTAATTAAGAGACATTACATTCAGAATTATAGCACTCATAGTGATAATTTTCAGAAAACTATAACAGCTTCTTTGCCACTTAAGGGATAAATAGGGGTGCAGCTGTTTACCTGAATATATTCTTAAATAAGTGACTATTACCATTCTAATTTTCCTAGTTGTAGCTCTGTTACAGGTTACTGACTGCGAATTACATGTTACTGACTGCGAATTCATGTCTAATTCATGTTGGCTCTTTCTTTGCCAACACAGATTAATTACAAGAGAGCCATCCCGCAAGTCTTACGGTGAATTGGGAAAGGGCCGGTTAAATGAGGAAACAGGCCATTCCTTGGTAAAAGTTTGTAGTTTTCTTTCCCAATACATCTTCTTTTTATTGAGAACTTCCATTTTTATCCTGTGTTCCTCCTCTGCCAT
>CAUYON010148663.1:0-27634 GCA_963573935.1 Arctocebus calabarensis
GCTTGAGGTCTTTGAGAGTTCTCCATACTTCCTTCCAAAAAGGTTGTTTTTGTTGCCCTCTGTAGAGTGCAGTGGCATCAAAGTTCATAGCAACCTCAAATTCTTGGGCTTAAGCAATTCTCTCGCCTCATCCTCCCGAGTAGCTGGGACTACAGGCACTCGCTACAATGCCTGGCTATTTTTAGAGATGAGGTCTCACTCTGGCTCAGGCTGGTCTGGAATCTGTGAGCTCAGGCAGACCACCCGCCTCAGCCTCCCAGAGTGCTAGGATTACAGGCGTGAGCCACTGCACCTGGCCAAGGAAGGCCCTTTGCAGTCTACTACCAAGGCCCTTTTGATCTACGCCATCTCTTTCCACTCACCCTCACAACCTGTCCTCCAACAGCACCCTTCTTGCCTCTGCATATGCTGATCCCTTTCCCTACAGTGGCTTATCCCTCTATCTTCCTCCAGCTAATTCAGCTCAGGGCATCATTTCTGGGACTCTGCCACCAAACCTACCCAACCCATCTAGATTGTGGGCACTTTTTGGAATCCCCTTGGATTCCATGCTAACTTTTTTGTAAGCTTAGCATGCCATATTGTAGAAGGCTGTTTAAATGACTGCTTTTCTAGAGAGGCATGATCCTCAAAGCTTATGATGATAAGAATCTTGTGGAAAACTGATGCATCAGATCTTGGGTTAAATCCAGGAATCTGAATTTTAGTGAGCACCCCAGGTGGTTTGGATGCAGGTGGTTCTGGGACCACATTTTGAGAAACAGCAAATATGAGCTCCTTGATTCCATGGGAATATTCTCAAAACAGATTTTTCTTTCCGGTGCCTGGAAGAGTGCTTGATAGATGTCAATACATATTTTCTTCAACACGTAAGTGTCAAAAGATTTATCATGTGCAAACAACACTCATGAATCTAGGATACAAATACATTGTTCACTTTCATGGGGCTTGGGTAGGCCATGTTTGTGGCATGAATGAAAGATATTCAAATATAAAATGCATAATTAAACCAGGAAAACCTTAAAAGTCACTTCTAGACTGGGCATGGTGGCTCATCCTATAATCTCAGCACTTTGAGAGACTGAGGTGGAAAGATTGCTTGAGGCAATCAAGACCAACCTGCTACAACATAGCAAGATCCTGTCTCTAAAAAGAATAGAAAAATTAGCCAGGCTTTGTAGCCCACACCTGGAGGCCTAGCTACTTGGGAGGCTAAGGCAAGAAGATCACTTGAGCCCAGGAATTTGAGGCTGCAGTGAGCTCTGATCAAGCCACAGCATGCCAGCCTGGGCAACAAGAGTGAGACCCCTAAAAATAAAAAGTCATTTCTCTTAAATCATATAAAATCCTATGAAATAAAGAAGTGTAATTTTTTTCTCTGAAGTAGTAATTCAGTTTTAGTAGGTAGATTATTATGGAACGCTATTAACTAGTGGTTTTAAGGGTGTGGGCTCTGAAATCTTCAGATCAAATCCTAGCTCAAAAATTTACACCTGTGATCTCTGAGCTTCAGTTTTCTCAGCATGGGGTTAAAGTGACAAGTATTCATCTAACTGATAAGTACTGAGCTCATTCTATTTGCTAACTCAGTATTACTAGGACACCTACAGTACACCTGGACAAACTCTGATGGCCACACAGCTGACAGTCTGTACGTCAGCCGTAAGTAGGGGAGAGGGAGGGATGAACAAGCAAGTCAGACGTGTAAAGTTACTGAGTGTGCTGAAGGCAAAAGGCAAGTTAAGAGCATAACTATGGGGCCGGTGAGGGGACACTATGAATAGCATGATCAAGAAAGACTGCTCTAAGGAAGTGACCTTAACTTGAACTGAGGTCTGAAGATTAAGAAGGAATTTACCCTGTGGTGAGACAGAGAAAGAGCTTTCTAGGCAGAATGACCAGCAGGTACAAAGGCCCTGAGTTTCAGTCTTCTGAAGAACAGCAAGGAGGTTTGTGTGGCAGAAGCTACTTTGGACCAGGATTTCTAGGTTATAACAAGGACATAGGATATTATTTTTTTTCTTTTCAGTCTCAATCTGTTGCCCTGGGTAGAGTGCCATGGTGTCCTAGCTCACAGCAACCTGCTGGGACTACAGGAACCTGGCACAATGTCCAGCTAGTTTTTCTATTTTTTTTTAATAATCTATAACTTTCTTTCTCCTGCCCACTCCCCCAGAGATGGAGTCTCCCTCTGTCACTCTGGGTTTGAGTGCCTTGGCGTCATCATAACTCACAACCACCTCAAACTCTTGGGCTTAAGTGATGCTCTCGCCTCAGCCTCCCCAGTAGCTGGGACTACAGGTGCCGGCCATGATGTCTGGCTAGTTTTTTTTGTATTTTTAGTTGAGACAGGGTCTTGCTCTTGCTCAAGAGCTTGCTCAAACTCCTGAGCTTAAGTGGTCTACCCACCTTGGTCATCCAGAGTGTTAGGATTATAGGCATGAGCCATCATGCCAGGCCTGGACATTATTCTAAAAGTAACATGAAGCCATTGACATAATCTTGCACTGAGCAAATGTGGGGTGCTCTGAAACATGGTCAGAGCTGTCAAATACTGCCAAAGGCTAAGTATGGAGTGAGATGTGACAATGTGTCTACTAGATTTGCTGGCGTGCAGAAGGTGGGTGACTTAAAGAATAGAGGGTAGGAATAGGAGCTAGATTATAATGGGTGGGAGAATGAATGGGAATGAGATGATGTTTGTCAACTCAGTCCAGAGACACTGACACAATAGCTAGAACACTGTTGCACAGGTTACATAAAGTAGGGCATATAGAATGCTAAGCCCGGTGTCTGCGCGCAGTGAGCACATTGCTGTTCTTTTTTTTGACACAGAGTCTCACTATGTCACTATAAGTCTGTCTATGACAGAGTCTCACTCAACCTTGGTAGAGTGCTGTGGTGTCACAGCTCACAGCAATCTCAAACTCTTGGGCATAAGCGATTCCTTTGCCTCAGCCTCCCAAGTAGCTGGGACTACAGGTGCCTACCGCAATGCCCGGCTATTTTTTGGTTGCAATTGTCATTGTTATTTTAGCAGGCCTGGGACGCGCTTGAGCCCGCCAGCCTCTGTGTATATGGCCGGCTCCCTACCCACTGAGCTACGGGTGCCCAAACACACATAGCTGTTCTTAATACCATATTCCCTAGCCCTTTCTATGTCTCTGCAAAGTTCACTTTTTCCTAAAAATGTTTCCTAACTCGGAGTGTCTTGAGTTCTGGGAATGTACAGGGTGATTCAGAGAGTCACCAACTGTTATGAATCATTACATCTTTGGCCACCATTTTCCAGGAATTGTAAATGGAAGGGCTTTGTGTTTTAAGTGGCCTGTCGGAGTACATTTGGTGCTGGCAGGATGCTGTTAAATGACAGCTCATTTCAGCCCGAGAGAGTGCTTTGGAGGGTGCTGCCAAGTACCGGTGTCAGGCAGTCAGTGATCTTTCTCCTTTTTCTCTCTGCGGTTTCTGCCCCGCCTTCCGCTTGAGCATGGCACAGATATCCAAGCACCCAGGGAATTCCTGGTCGCTAGGCAGGTTTTCTGGCATTTCCATATCTTCCTGTGACAGTTTGGGAAGGGTATTGTTTGTGGGTTTGTGATGTGTTTTGCATTTGGTCTTTTGCTAAATGACTGCCAAATAGACACATTTCCCCAGTCTTCACTCTTTACGAACATTTAAACGGCCGAAGATTAGCCTCAGGGACAAAACACGGAGGCTACTTGGATCACTGACATTCAACCAAGGTAAATTACCCAAGGGGAAGGGAAAGAGAACTAAATGGTTGTCCTTAAGTCTCTGTGGTGCCTTTCCTTAGGCTGCCAGCTCACTTCCCAAGCAGTAGGTCCACGTCTATTTCGAGATCTGGGTAAATATGCAGCTTCTCAGCCCTATTGGAGAATCATTTACCCCGGAACCTCAGTAAACACGTCTGTTGGTAGCCAGTTGGCAGGTTAGCTGTTGTCATGGCAAGAGAACAACGTTCCTTCTTATCTGTAAAGGGACAAGGTCAGAACGGACCCTTTGACTCCTCTTCCTGCCAGCTGAAAGGCAACATCCTCAGTCTTCTCTGCTTGCTGTGTTGCTTCTCAAAGCTCCAGCCCCTTGTTGTTTTTCTGGTATAGCCTCCCTTTCCAAAGCACCTTGGTGTCTATTCATCATAACCCACGTGTGTGTGACTTCAATCAATCGTCTCCCACTGCTGTTCAGTTGTTCCATGTGTGTCTCATTTTGCCAACTATAATTGTCAGCTCCTTAAACTTTTTTGACTTATCTTTAGTTAGATAGACACAGGGTGCCCATATGGGTGCCATGCATGGAGAAAATGGGAAAATGTAGCTGGGTGTACCTTTACTTTCAGAATATTCATTACAAAAGTTTACACAATATTCTGTACATGTTGGTCACCTCTTTGTAAAATATCGCAATGACTATTTTGTGAATAAAGATACATTTAGCTACAATTTCCTCTTTTCCCTATGTATGGAGACTTTATGGGTGACATTTGGGACATCCTGTAGTGTAGACATGTTCTAAATATTTTTGAATTGGTTTTAATGCATTGCTCCACCCTTTAGGATTTGAGAGTTTCATGAGGCAGGCGAGTTATAACAGGTAAAATCGTTCAATAATAGGCCAAAGCAATAACAATTCAGTGCCAAATGTAGACCCAGGAGGTACTGTGCGGAGGCTGTCAGAGGGGAGAGCGTCCCCAGGTGTGGCCGCCCAGACAAGGCTCCTCCTGGCCTGTAACAGTTGTTACTTTCCCTGAGAGAATAAGTCAGTAGTTGACCTAGTTTTACAAACGAATCTCGATAGCATAGTAGCATTTCTGCAACTGTCATTTTGTCCTTTGCACGCTGATGTATCTGCTTCCTGAAAGGGATTTGTTCTACAGACTAGCCTAGCTCCTGGCCCCTGGAAATATCACTGCGAAGTTTACTTCTGTCCTCTTTTTCCACTCGCCAAAGCCCTTTCATTTCCATTCTTGTTTTTAACCTCTGTTTCTATGAAAAGATTTCTCATTATGGTTCAGCTCTCTAAAAGAAAGAGCTGATAGCAGAAGAATGGGCGTAGTGAGGCTGCACATGCTTCCCTGCACAGCTTTCGGGGGCTGCACTTGTGCTTTTAATCCTGCTGCTGTCAGACTCCATTAGGAGATTTGAGCTTCAGCTTCTACCTTTGGGGCCTGGCCTCCCATCAGCCCTGGCTGAAATGAGGATGGTGTTTGAGACTGGTAATCAAAAAGAAGGATAGCCCGGGTATCACAAAAAGCCCCGCCTGACTCCCTAGCCGACAGCCCAGTCAACTTCCACAGCACATGGGGGCGTTTATCCTCCCACTTGCAAGCATTGACCACCATTAGGGGAAGCCATCAGAATGCCATGTGCTGGCAGCCACAAAGTGATTTAAAGTAGCAGCGAAAGATGAAGGCTAAGAAAGGGATTTCCTCTTTTGGGAACATGGAACAGTCCTGAAGGAAGAGAAGCCCCCACCCCCATCCAAGTAAGCTAAGTTACTTAGGTCAATCCTGGTGATCATGGGTGACAATTGTTGTAGCCTTCACATCTGGGCTCTGAGGTCTCTTTGGTGAATCACAAGAAACCCTTGGACTCTTGCCGCAGAAGATTGACACTCAGTTTCTTAAAAGGAAAAAGTCCCCTAAGTGACGTCGCCTTTCTCTGCATTTGTTATAAAGTAGAAGCCACAGAAATAATCAGCAGGAGGTATTTGTTTGTCCAGCTCAAATGAACACGTTTGTTGTCATCAGCAAAAATTATTAAGTGCTCAGCTATGCGAGTTATTGTGATGCACCTAAAACCCGAATCTATGTATTTTTTGTGTGTGATCCCCTAAAGCTCTTTCCTTAACACTATTTGTGTGCGTGCACCTGTGTAAAAAATCATGGATCTGCATTCAGTAAATCTTCAAAATTATATGAGCAAAATAATAAATACGTGGAATACAAAGCTCAAAATCAGCATTGGTTGGGAAAACACATGGAAAGATTATGAGTGTTGATCCTTTCTCCTTGTTTCCACAGCTAAGTGCTAATGTAAATGCTGCTGTGTGCAGGAAAGCTTAACGTTTACGCAGAAGTTTCTTCGCTGAGCCAGGTATTTGCTTTGGAATTTGAATTTTTTTATTCAATAATTCTTATTTAATTTGGAAGTAAAATGAATTTGCAATAAAAGAAAGTGATATATTAACACCTATAATTAATTTTAGTCACACAAACCTGACACATTCATTTTTAAAAATGTTTAGCTATACTCCTTTGTTAGGCTGAAGCAAAGACTTTTCTAGTACTGTGTGTATAATCAGGGGGAGAAACACACTTTCTATCGGAAGGGTGAGATAGAATGACCTGGGAAGAGGGAAGGGGTGTAGATTTATGAGGTGATATGCCAGGAAAAGCTACAGATATGAGCTTGGATGTGAAGCAGCAAAGAAGGAAATGAAGAGGCAGTAAATGTCCAGGTGACAATGAGCAAATCATTGCTGATGTGAGGGGCTCGGAGAGCAATGCTGAATTACATACAAAGATTTAGGGTTCTTCTTGAGATACTGATGATAACAGTCCTGAAAGCTATTGGAAGGAAATTGCCACAGGAAACAGAGGGGTTTGTTCTACAAGGCATGAAAGATGAGACAACTTCTGTGGCGGATTTTTAAGGACAATTTCTGGTATAAGAAGAAAATATTGAGCAGTGCCTGTGACTCAGTGAGTAGGGCACAGGCCCCATATATTGAGGGTGGCAGGTTTGAACCTGGCCCCGGCCAAACTGCAACAAAAAAAATAGCCAGGCGCTGTGGCGGACGCCTGTGGTCCCAGCTACTCAGGAGGCTGAGGCAAGAGAATCGCTTAACCCCAGGAGTGGGAGGTTGCTGTGAGCTGTGACGCTGTAGCACTCTACCAAGGGTGACAAAGTGAGACTCTGTCTCTAAAAAAAGAAGAAAATATTGACTAGTGGTGCCCACCTTGGGCTGAATAAACAATACTCTGGACTGAGGTCATTCCAGCAAGGCTAAGTATTGCCCGAAAGGCAGTGTTTGGAATGGGCCCGTCATGATTCCCTATCTGCATGCAGTTTGCTCTTAGTAGTCTATCATTCTTCTCTCTTGAGCCCTCCCTGCCCGTTTATAAATATGCTAGCTTAAGTCGTATTTGTAAAGGGCAAATATTACATCATTGTAAAGGATGTCGAGGCAAATGTTATATCCTTCACAGAAAAGAGAGACCATAGCATTAAATGATGACATTCTAGGTCTATTCAGATCTTTCTGCATAATCTTGAGTTAGCCACTAATACACTGCATACCCGTGAGTAAATGGGCTAATAATCCCAGCTCTCATGAACCAGGGAAGATCCCAACCATGTTAATTAATCGTTGAATATGGTATTATGTTGAGAAGGATAAGTATGTTAATGGCTTGCTTATTTCCAGTGGCCAAAAACAAACCAAAGGCCAACTAATTCTACTTCTTTAAATCATTGTCCTTTGATTTAAGATTTTACCACAGTTGCAGGAACAACTTACAGAGGTTATAAATCTGAATAAGAAATTGCTCCACAGTCATATTGAATTACCCCGTAAATCTTTTGTGATTTTTTTTCAAGAACCGATTCATCTTTAAATATCTTCTGGTGACCCAGGCCAAAACAGAAATTGGATGTCAACTTTGCTTTATATGAAAACATAGATACCCTAAAACTTTATTTGGTGTACACACTAATAGTCTCCACATAGCCACACACTTTTTTACCCTCGGTTTGCTGTAAACCTTACTTTAACTCAATCAAGAAAAAGTGTTTTCATGATGGTTATAAGACTTTTCAGCTCATCGTTCTTTAATGAGTAATATTTGTACCCTCCCAAGAAAAGAGATGGACCACATTCAATCTTGAAAGCAGCTGTGCTGGTTGCAAATGATTGTTTATGATTGTGAGTCTCATGCATCAGCCTGTCCTGGAGACAAGGACAGGTGACAGGAGCCTGAAGAGACGATGTGGACAGAGGCTTGCTCAGAAAGGCCACCTACCACGTGAAAGTAAAAAAGGTGCTTAACTAGGAACGTGAACATGGAGCACGCACAGAGGAGTCAGGGACCAGGGCAACCTCAATGCTTTTTAAAGCCATCACTTATTGCATACGGACTATGCTTAAGGAACTAGGCTCAGCACTCTCCATACACACAACCTTAGGAGGTAGGACACATTTATTTCTCATTTTGCACCTGAGGAACTAAGTCTAAGAAAGATTAAGTAACTTTCCCACTGTGGCTGAGAAAGGATTCAAATCCAGTTGTCTAATTAGAGGGTTCAAGCTGATAATCATTTGACTATTGACGATATTATCTGCTTTTGCAGTATGATTATTTGAAATGCAATTAAATAATCTTTGGTTTCCAAGAAATGACTGTAAAATAAAAACATTTGTCTCAAGAGACGATTTTTCTAATCTTCCCTTGTATTAGGAAGATTAGAAAAGAGAGGAAGTTAAATAGAAGAAAATGTAAAGCTAAATACATTTAAATACAAGAAGAAAATTCCTATCTTCAGGAGGTAGCACGCACCTCTTCCTTAGATCATTGATTACACCTTGCCAGCATCCCAATTCCAAGGCCTCATGAGACCATTGGTTCCCTGCCCCATAATTTCTGGAAGTTCTCAGAGCCCACTTCCTCAGATTTCTATGTGCAGGAATCCAAACGTGCTGCCTCTTTTCTGACCTACTTCAAAACAAGCACAAAGCCAACTCTCTTTACCTGTTCCCACACAGCCACGAAGTCACTCACAAACATGCATGCTGTTACTATAGAAATTTTGCGGAAGATCTGGGGGAAGGTCACAGGAGGGGGTGACACATTAATGCCCAACGTGTCTCCCACCTGCCTGAGTCCCTTGTCCTCCTCTCTTTCTCCTTGTTCCTCCTATCCCAGGAGCGACAAAGTCTTCCTCTTGCCTCATGGAGAACATTTCCTTTTGAAAATCTATTTTCCCCTTAATTAGTATAACACCCCAGTAGTCTCTGGAGCAGCAAATACATCAATGTTTTTGAAGCAAAATGCATAAATATTGACACCGAGTGAAAAAAGATCAAGGCTTGGATAGCCTCATTGCAGCGTGAATTTTGCCACCAAATCAGATCAGATCAGCTCAGGTTTTACACTGAAATGAAATCTTTTTTAAAGTTTGAATTTCCGAGTGTTTTGAAATTCAAATTGTGGATAAGAGCTTACAAATGTGTGTGGTAGAAAAACACTGAGCTAGGCGTAACCATCAGGCTTCTTTCTAGAGAAAGCTATGGTCTTAATCATTGCTTAAACAGTACTTGACTTATTTATTTGAAAGAGTCTCACTTAGTTGCCCTCAGTAGAGTGCTGTAGTATCACAGCTCACAGCAACCTCAAACTCTTGGGCTCAAGCGATTCTCTTTGCCTCAGCCTCCCAAGTAGCTGGGACTACAAGTGCCCACCACAATGCCTGACTGTTTTTAGAGACGGGGTCTTGTTCTTGCTCAAGCTGGCCTCAAACCCGTGAGCTCAGGCAGTCCACTTGCCTCAAGCCTCCCAGATTGCAGGGATTATAGGCATGAGCCCCTGTGCCCGGCCTGACATTTTTAAAGAGAAAAACCTGAATGCCAAAGGCAGAATTGGCCAAATCGAAGAAATTAAACTAATACTCCTTTGATACCTATCTCAGTCTGCTAAGGCTGCTATCACAATATCAAAGACTAGGTGGCTTGAAAACAATAGAAATTTGTTTTCACAGTTTTGAGAACTAGGAAGTCCTAGATCAAGGTAGGGGCAGAATCAGTGTCCGGTGCTTCCTGATACATAGCCTATTCCTTCTCATCATGTTCTCACATGGTGGAAGGGACTAATGATCTCCCTGCAGTCTCTCTTGTAAGGGCGCTAATCCCATTCACGAGGCAGAGCCCTCATTACCTAATTACCTCCCAAAGGCCCTACTCCTAATACCATCACTTTGGGGGTAAGGATTTCAATATAAATTTGAGTGGGGTATATTCTGTATATCACAGTGTCTCAGAAAGCTATCACTAGATGAATCGGTCTTTAAGAAAAAAGATTTTTTCCCCCAATTATACTGACAAAAGAAAACTGCTTTGGAAGAAAAGAATAGTCTGCTCAGATAAAGGAGAAAGAGCTGTTCCCATTGGCCAAGGAGACTAGGGTGAGGTTTGAGATTTATCCTAACTCCTGTTAAGTGATACGGCCTCTGTCTGAATGGTCCCTTGATCTTATAACAAAAGTCAAAAAAATTATTTACATTACAACTTACTTTGCTAGAATGTACCTAAGAAAGCAAGAGATCTGGCTAATAACTTTTCTCTTGATATAGTCCTGTAAATCTTGAGCTGAAAGGCAGTTTTCACTCAAAATAAATCCTCCCAGATTAAAATAGCAATAACGACAAAGGCAACTGGAGAATTTTGCTTCTGATAATGGCATATTAAGTATTAATAACTCAGGCCCATCCTCCTGAAGATAGAGCTGAAGATAATTTAAATATTGGATAAAATATATTTAAAATCATATGTTTGAAATCAGATGTAGAGAGAGGGAAATATTTCTACACTGCTGGTGGAATTGCAAACTAATATAGCCTTTTTGGAAAAAAACATGGAGAATTCTCAAGGAACTAAAAGTTGACCTACAGTTTGATCCTGCAATTCCATTACTAGGGATTTACCCAGATAAACAAAAATCATTTTACAACAAAGACATTTGCACAAGAATGTTTATTACAGCCCATTTCATAACTGCCAAGTCAGGGAAGCAGCCCAAATGCCCACCAATCCATGAATGGATTAACAAATTGTGGTATATATATACCATGGAACACTATGCAGCCATAAAAAGATGGAGACTTTATATCTTTTATGTTCACATGGATGGAGCTGGAACATTCTCTTACTTAGTAAAGTATCTCAAGAGTGGAACAAAAAGTATCCTGTGTATTCACTACTATTATGAAACAAATATATAATCACTTATATATTCATACAAATGATAAAACACAAACATAGTCCAGAAAAAGAGGGGAGAGGAAAAGAGTCAGGGGCAAGGGGAGGGAGGGTGTTTGGCAATATCTCACCTAATGGGCAAAATGCAAGGGTACATTTCAAAACAACTAAGAGTATATTATACTCTTACCACAAAAAAAAAATGAGGTGATGGTTATGTTAATTGATTTAAGCATTCCACATTGTATATCAAATCATCACATTGTACCCCATAAATGTATACAGTGATAATTTAATAAGAAAAATAAAAATAAGACTTAAAAAATAAAAAATAAATAAATAATAAAATGAAATCACCTTGAAATCATCAAAGGGCTAATAAGTTAACAAAGAATTACCAACTTTAAGCTCTAAGACAGGACAGAAATCAGAAGAAATGACTTAATATGAGATCTGAAACTATAAAACTTCTAGAAGAAAACATAGGGGAAAACCTTCTTATTACTGCTCTTGGCAATAATTTTTTGGATATGAGATCAAAAGCACAGGAAAGAAAAGCAAAAACAGACAGGTGGGACTGCAACCAACTAAAAAGTTTCTGCACAGCAATGATATGAAGAATTCATTCTTCTCATTCTGAAGAACCTTACAGAATGAGAGAAAATTTTTACAACCATTATATCTGATAAAGGGCTAATTTACAAAATATATTAGGAACTTCTCAGCCTCAACTGCAAAAAGGAAAAAAAAAAATGCTGACTAAAAAAATAGCCAAAGGGGTTGAATAAACATTTCTCTAACGAAGACATACAAAAGGCCAACAGTTATATGAAAAGGTGCTCAACATCATTAACGATCAGGAAAAAGCAAATCAAAACTACATTGAGATATCATCTCAAATTTCTTGGAATGGCTAATTATTAAAAAAAACCCAAAGGTAAGAAGTATCAGCAATGATGCAGAGCAATTGGAACCTTTGTACATTATTGGTGGGAATGTAAAGTGGCATAGCCACTATCGTAAATGGTATAGAGTTTCCTCAAAAACTAAAAATTGAACAATCATATGGTCTAGGAATCTCACTTCTGATGGACATCCAGAAGAACTGAGGTCAGCATCTCAGTGAGGTATCTGCACCCCCATGGTGACTGCAGCATTGTTCACCATAGCCAAGATATGGAAACAAACCAAGTATCTACTGACAGATAAATAGCTTTTGATATTTCCAAGAAATTACTGCCAACACCAGTGTCAAGAAGATTTTCCCCTATGTTTCCTTCTAGAAGTTTTACAGTTTCAGATCTTATATTAAGTCATTTCTTCCAATTGCTGTTCTCTCTTGGAGCTTACAGCTAGTGACTCCTTATTAACTTATTAGCTCTTTGATGCTTTCAAGATGGTTTTAAACAGATTTTAGCCAAGAAATGGAAACAAACCAAATGCCTGCTGACAGATTATTGGTATACAAACACGGTGAAATTTTTCAGTCCTAAAAAAGAAAGAAGTCTTGCTACTTAGGACAACATAGATGAACCTAGAAGGCATGCTGAGTGAAATAAGCCAGTCAGACAAGGATAAATATTATCTACATGATTTCACTTATATGAAGTCACTCATAGAAGTACAGAATAGAATAGTGGTTCCTAGTGGCTGAGAGAAGGTGGGAAATGGATATGAGGTTTCAGTTACGCAAGCTGAATCCGTTCCTGAGCTCTACCTAACAATATAATGCCTATACCAACAATGCTGTATCGTGCACTTAAAAATTTGTTAAGAGGGTCGATCTCATGTTAAGAGCTCTTAAAAGAACAATATAAACCTCATAAGAAAAGCCAAAAAAATGAGGAAACACCAGGAAACATCTATAGATGATATGTATGTGTATCACCTTGATCTGTGGTGATGGTTTCACAGAATATTCATATATCCCAACTCATTAAACTGTATACATTAAGTGTGTGTAGTTTACATGAAGGCGCTTGGAGGACATTGTGTAAAGTTGAATAAGTCAGGCACAGATTGTTAAATATTGCATGTTCTCACTCATATGTGGCAGCTATAACAGTTAATCTCCTGGTCTTGTTACAGAGTAGAACAGTGGTTACCAGAAGAGGGACAGAGTACTGGGGAGGGCATAGTCAAAGGCTGGTTAACAGAAACAAAAGTACAGCTAAATAGGAGGAAGATGTTCTGGTGTTCTATAGCATTATAGGGTGACTAGAATTAAAAATGATTATATATTAAATAATATATAAAAGAGCATTTTTTTTTTTGAGACAGAGCCTCAAGCTGTCACCCTGGATAGAGTGCTGTGGCATCACAGCTCACAGCAACCTCCAATTCCTGGGCTCAAGTGAGTCTCCTGCCTCTGCCTCCCAAGTAGCTGAGACTACAGGAGCCCGCCACAATGCCTGGCCATTTTTTTGGTTGCAGTCATCATTGTTGTTTGGCGGGCCTGGGCTGGATTCTAACCCTCCAGCTCAGGTGTACGTGGCTGGTGCCTTAGCCCGTTGAGCCACAGGCGCCAAGCCAAAAGAGCATATTTTGAATGTTCACAATATAAAGAATAATAAATGTGTGAGGTGACTGATATGCTAATTACCCTGAGTTGCTAATTATATACATTGTGTACATGTATCAAAATATCACACCGTACTCCATAAATAAGTACAATTATTAGATATTGATTAAAATAAAAAAGACAGTGGAAAAATGTGTGCAGTTTTTATGTCAATTATACCTCAATAAAGCTGTCTTTTAAAAATCTAAAAAACTAAGAATTTAGTAACATATGAAAATAATTATATACCTTGAGCAAGAGGGCTTTATTCCAGGGATGCAAGCCTAGTTCAATTCTCAAAGACCAGTGTAATCCATCATATTAATAGGTTAAAAAAAGAAAAATCAGGCCAGCCGCAGTGACTCACACCTGGAATCCTAGCAGTTTGGGAGGCTGAGGTGGGAAGATCACTTGAGACCAGGAGTTTGAGACCATCTTGAGCAACACAGTTGCTGTTTGGCCACAGCACTCAACCCTGGGTGACAGAGTAATACCCTATGTGGAAAAAAAAACACGAAAACAAAAAAACTACATTAGTATATAAACCAATATAAAAGCATTTGACAAAAATTCAATACTCGTTTGTGACAAAACTCAGAAAAATAGGAATAGAAGAAAAACTTACCAACTTGATACTTAGAGCTAATTTATATTTAATCATGAAAGACTGGAATGCTTTTTCCCTAATTCCTATCAAAATACCAGCAAGAGTTTTTGTAGATATAGAAGAAATTATTCTAAAATTTAAATAGAAAGGAAAAGAAACTAGAAAAGCTAAAACAATTTTGAATACAAAGAGTAAAGCAGGCAGAAAAAGTCTACCCAATTTCAAGATTTATTATATAACCACAATAATCAAGACTGTGCAGTATTGGGGGAATTATCGATGGAACAAAATAAAGAATCCAAAAATAGATCCACACGAATATATGCCAAACTGATTCTTGACAAAGTTGCAAAAGCAATTCAGTGAAAGACAAATAGGCTTTTCAATAAATGGTACTAGAGCAATAGTATCTTCTTAGAAAATAAAAAAGAACCTTGACCTAGATCTCACATCTTATACAAAAAAAATTAAGTTATAAAGGATCACCAGCCTAAATGTAAAATGTGAAACAGAAAAAAAGACAGGATAAAATCTTTGGGGTGTAGGGCTAGGTGGAGAGTTCTTAGCCTTGACAGCAAGAACATGACCCACAATAGAAAAAAACTGAAAACTGAACTCTATTAAAATTAAAAGCTCTGTCTACCAAGTGCATCTAAAAAGGACGAAAAGATAAGCCATAGATTAGAAGAAAATATTGGTAGCACACGCATCTGAAAAATGACTAGTATCTAGACTATATAAGGAATTCTGAAAACCCAAGAGTTAAGAAAAAACAAGATCTGGCTAGCAAAAGACATAAACAGACATCTCACTAAGACACCATACAGATGGCAAATAAGCATATGAAAAGATAGTCAACATCATTAGTCATTAGGGGAATGGAATTCAAAACCACAATGAGATATTGCTACACTTTTATCAGAATGGGTACAATTTTTAAAAATATTGGCGACACTAAACGTTGGCAAAGATGTGGAGAAGCCAGATCACACACATATTGCTAATTGGGATGTAAAATGATACAGCTAGTCTGGAAAACAGTATTGGCAATGTCTTTAACAAGTAAGCATTTGACTACTATATGATGTAGCAATGGTTCTCCTGGGAATTTAACAAAGAGATACGAAAACTTAATGTTCATGCTTCATGCAAAAACTTGTATGCAAATGTTTATGGCAATTTTATTTGTAGTAGCCCAAAACTGAAAAATTTTTTTAAAAACAAACAAACCAAACAGATGTTCTTCAATGGGTGAAGTTATGGTACATCCATAAGATAGAATACTACTAATATAAAGGAACAAAATATTGATACGACAACCTGTAACTCAGTTTGCTAAGTGGGGAAAAAAAACTCCAAAGGTTATATACTGTATGATTTCATTTATACTATGTTCTTGAAATTGCAACATTTTGTTAATGGAAAACAGATAAGTATTTTCAAGAGTTCAGGGATGGGGAGGCGTGCAGAAGAGAATTAGGTGTAGCTACAAAAGACCAATAAGCAGGATCTTATGTGGTAGAAATGTTCTATATCTTGACTGTGTCAATACCAGTATCATAGTTGTGATATTGTACTACAGTTTTTGCAAGATGTTACCAAGGGGGAAACTGAGTAAAGCATACTTGGAATGTCTCTGTATCATTTCTTACAACTGCTTGTGACTCTATCATTATCTCAAAATCAAAATGCTAATTTTACAAATTGTTCATGATTAAAAAATACCATTAGATGAGTAAAAAATACTTGCAGTCTGTAATTGACACACACATGTAGCTAAAATATATAAAGAGCTTTTATGAATCAATAAGAAAGTCAGACAGCTCAAAAATATTGTGCAGGGCGGTGTCTGTGGCTCAAAAGAGTAGGGCGCCAGCCTCATATGCCTGAGGTGGCTGGTTCAAACCCAACCCCGGCCAAAAACTGCAAAGTAAATAGAGAAAATAGTGCATTAGAAATAATAAAGTTTGCTGTGGGTGCTAAATTTCCTGCTCCCTTTCTTTGTAAGCTGGGCCTAGGCTGAGGGTCCTTGATTTTTCAATGTTTTAAAGAGTTTTAAAAAAATGTTTTGGAGTTTTAAAATCGAGACCCTGATCACCTTTGCCTTGAATCCCCTCCCCCCAGTCTATCCTGGATGTGAAGAGGGAAGCATTTGATGTAGAAGGAAGATGGCCTCCTTGAGCCTTAACCAGGGTGGCTCATCCCTCTCTCCTCCCCTATCTTCAGTCCTGCCAAGAATAGCAGGATCAGGAGAAAGAAGAAGAGATCAGAACAGGTAAAAGTTCTGTATTAAGATGCTTTGGAGGCGCTAAGAAGTGACAGTTTCCTTCCACGTCAACCTGCCATGTTTTTCTCAGCAGACCTTCTGAATTACTGATGTCAGAACTTACAGTTTGGGGTACAGCAAATAAGAAACTCGTAGAGTTTTAAAACATTGATAGAAGATTGTTTTCATGGAGAAATCTAGAGCACCATTAACCTTTCTCCTGTGCTGAAGCTTCGCTTCTCCCTTCCTGTCTTTTCCGGCCAGACGTCGCCCTCACAACTCTAGTTATACCCTGACTGGGATCCCAGCCCGCTTTTGAGGACCGGGTACCCCTCAAAAGCGAGGGATCCAGTTGTCTTTGGATTTCCAGGGAACAATACTGGCCGGAACTAGGAAAACAAATGAGCCTTTCGGGAGGCCCTCGAGACGGTGTCTTTCCAGTGGACAGCGACACACCCTGGTCCCCAAGATTCCCGTTGTCTCCGGATTGTCGGTGCCGGACTGTCCGTAGCGCGCCAAGTCCCACGCGCTGAGGCGCTTCGGCAGCGCCCGACTCCGAGTTTACATTTCTCAGGCAAAAAGGCCGCGGAGCCGAGGGAGGGGTGTTTGGAAGGCGCGAGCCGCGCGCTCTCAGCCCTTCCCTTCGCCCTCGCGCCGTCACCCGCTCCGGTGGGGGATTCTTGCCGGACTCCGGCCCGCGCCAATCAGCTCGCGCGGTACCTGCCCCCAGCCGCGGCCACCTGGAGGGGCGATGAGGCTCTACGCTCAGAGCCGGGCCAGTCCTGCGAGCGCAGCGCGGGGAGGGCGCGGACCTCACGTGTGCCGCCCCAGCCGCGGCGCCGGGAAGGACGCGCAGACCCCGAGCGCGCGGAGCCGCCGGCGGAGCGGAGCCGGCCAGGGCGCGCCTCCGCGCAGGGAGAAGGAGACGGGCGGCGCGCCCGGCGGCCGAGGACCCCGCGGGGGCCCCGGCTCCGCGCGTGGATGTGCCTGGCCGCCGCGCACTTTCGAGGCACCTCGACTCCCGGGTAAGCGCACCTGGGACCGCCTCCCTCTGCCTCGGCCGCAGCGGTCCCCGGCTGAGTCTGGGGCTGGGTGGACGCTCGGTTCTGCCTCTCCGATCCGGGAGCCTCTCTCTTCTAAGGTCCGGGTGGAGCGGGGCGCGTCCCCGGCGTCTGGGCCAGGTCTCGGGTGGCGGTGCCCCCTCCGTGGGACGGGACCCACCGGGCCCTTGACCCCAGGCGCGCGACTGCCGCTCCCCTCAGCTTGTCCTCACCCACCGGCCTCGCGGCGCCTCCAGCCCAACCTGACCGCACACCGACCGGCTGCTGTGCCTTGGCGCCCGCTACTCCCGGGGTCCGGGCAAAGACCGGGGATGGCCGGGGCGCTGGGCTGGACACCCGGTGCGGGCGGGTGCGGGTGTGACCGCGCGTTGCTGGGCCAATCCTCCGCCGTCGGTCTGTGCTCGAGGTTCGTAAGGCGACTCTAGACAGCCCTGCGACCTGGACTCGGCTCCTCGGGATATTCCTCAAGTTTTACAAAATAAAGCGGCCAACGGGCTCTCGCGGAGCAAGGTGGGCGCCTGAGCGGCGAGGCCTGCGGGGACAGGGTCTCGGCCGGCGAGTGCGGGTCCGGGACAGCGGAGGCACCTGCCTGCCTAACGGACCGAGGAGCAGGACTTGCCCCGGGCGACTGTCCCCTGTCCTGAGACCCCAGAGCCTGCATCCCGCACCCCGGTTCCGTGGGCTGGAGCCGCCAGCCACACCGGAGCTGCTACTCAGAGGCCAGTGGAGAGAACTGGGCGAGCACAAAGCACCGTGGGGAGAAAGTCGGCGCTCTGCGGCCTGGCGTCGCCCCAGCCGGGCCCGTGGAGTCCCCGGAGACCTCCCACAGGGGTGGCTTCCTTAGTTCTCCGGGACTCCAAGGGCAGCGACGAGGACTGGGGTGGAGTTCGGTCCTTCGGTCAGCGCCCTTGGGCTGCCGGTCACACTGGGGAGGAACTGGGGGCCCCTGGAAGTTTGCTCTTCTCGGCAAGTTCGACGCGGCGGGGGTGCAGACATCCCCCTGCCTTGTCCTTTCCAGGCTGCTGGGCGACAGGCAAGGGACCCTGCCCCAGCCCGGTGCCCCACCCTTGGCTTGGCTGCAGGACCCGCCTTGGGTGGGAAGCGGGGTTCTTGCGCGCAGGCTGAGGGCCGGCGTCCGAGGAGGCGGCCGTGTAACTGGCTGGGTTGAGGTCTACGTGGTCCGATCTCCGTGCGCTACAAGGTTCTCCAGCGTCCGAGCCGGAACCGCGTCTACACTGTGTCAGAGACGACAGACCGGGCTTGGGGGGCTCGCTTTGTCATTCTCTGGGGTTTGGTGTTCGGAGAGAAGCTGCTTGCTTTCTGTAGTAACAAAGAACTAGGAGTACCAGACATTCACAGCTTTCCCCTTTGTTCAGGCTGAACATGGGGAATATAGAGCAAAAGTGGTCCCTGAAAATGCGTACAGTTTCTCTAACTCTACGGAGGTTCCTGCTCCCACACCGAAGAGCACCTGAGCCAGCATATGGAGGCAGGGGGTCGCGCTGCCATCCAGAGAGGAAAAGCGGCTCTCTGGAGGGTCAGCTGGAGCGCTGGGCAAATGGGCAGCTGCCCCCTCCTCACGGTTCCCCGTGCAGGCGAGGAGCATGGCTGTGGCTTCTGTCATTTGGGGGATGAAATGAGGTAGGAGCGTCTCTGAATGGGAAAAGCCTCTTAAGTCATTTGAGAAGGTGGCAGGAGGGTCACACGCATGGGTAGAAACCTTCGTTGTAGGCATCACTAGCATTCCTGCCACAGCGGGAGACCTCATCGGAAGCAGTGTCCTGGAAAGGCAAGGCGAGAGGGGCTTGTGCTCATGAGAGCAGCCCTAGTGCTTGCCCAAGATTTCTGTTTTTCCCCTCCTCGCTTGCCCATCTGTAATTGGAAATGGACACTGCTTAGTCCGGGGAGTGCCTGGGTCTGAGTACAAACATTGCCTGGCAACAGGGGAGCCTGGCACAGGAATAGTGTCACCCAGCGCCCAGGGTGGGAGGTTAGTGAACTCCTGAAAACTTTGGGGAAAGGCTGCGGTTGATTAGAGAGGAGTTGGGAATCTTCTGGTGGCCACTTGACAAAAGAGCCATTTGACTCAGCCATCTCAGGGTCTGTCAATTATGAAAAATGCACCGAGGCTTAGAATCTAGCCTGGTGGTCGTTAACACCAATAAGGTTAATAATGGAAGTTGCTTCCATTTATTAAGTATGTGCCAGACACAGGCTTTGAAAAATCAGTATTATCAAATATTTACAAATGACAGCCTTTAATCATGATGGTTCTGGATTTTCAGCTACTCTGTGTGTGTGTGTGTTTTAATGGGAAGAGAGAGGTCCCGTGGAAGGAGCAGGGACTTTGGAACCAGAGTTTGGGGGAGGATGAATACTTCGTCAAGGTCACAAAGCTAGTAAATGGCAGAGCAGTGCCTGGAGCCCAAGTCGCTCTGGTTCCAAAGACCCTGCTCCTTCCACAGGGCCTCTCTCTTCCCATTAAAAACAGACACACAGTAGCTGAAAATCCAGAACCATCATGATTAAAGGCTGCTATTTGTAAAACTCAAGAAATGTTTGTGACCCTGTTAGACTTCATGAATGTGCTGGGCTGGTAAAACTAGATACTAGATACTCTTCATTCCCTATAGGACACAGGGGCTTAATTCATGCACAAAAAGTTGATTTCTTTAACATGTAAAGTGCAAACTACGTAACATACTAATTTACCTTTCAATTAGCAAACATCAGAAAGATTAATAAATTGTTGATGAGGTTCTAGAAAAACAGGTGCTTTCATAATATTGTTTGTGGGAGAGTAAATTGGTAGTTCTTTGAAGGGCATTTTGAAAACACCTGTCACAATTAGAAATGTCTATCCCATCTGATTCAGTGATTCCATTTTTTTAGGAATTTAACTTACTATTATACTTGCAGATAGGGGCAAAGATGTGTATTACAGCATTGTTTGAACTGTCAAAGAACAATCTACATGTTTATCAAAGGGGGACTTGTTACATAATTCATGGTACTTTCAGAGAGTCAAATACTGTCTATTCATTCATAGAGAAGGATTTAGGAAATTTAGCATATAATGGATGTGAAGTGATTTCCAACGTATATGGTTGAGTGGAAGAAACAGCATGCATAGAGTGTTTATAATATGCTACTTTTAGGGTTATAAAAGAGGAAGAATGAGCAGAAATGCAGGATGTTTACTAGTATATGCACAGCTATAGGCACAAAACCTAATAATATCTGTTGCCTCCAGAAACTGTAAAACTGCCTTGTGCCTTTTGAATTTTGAACCATGGGACTACATTAACTCTTTAAAAAAATCCTCTTTCTCTGGCATGTGCCCGACATGTTCCCTCATACACTTCTGTGGCTTAACAGTATGGGGTGACACACCCTACCCCCTCCAGGTCGCTTGAGAGGTTCCCTTTGGATTAAAAGCCAAAGGGCTGTGAGACCACACAGTACCCGCAGTATCTGGGCCATCCAGAATGCCTTTGAAATACGCTGAGTTGAACTTGGAAAGGTGTCTCTGGACAGCAGGCTCTCTAAGCTGGATAGGCAAGATACAATCATTCAGCCTTGAAAACAATAGGCAGAAATAGAAACCATGCCTCTTTTTTATTACCCTAATGTTCCCCTATACAGGATAAAGTGTTAGCAACTAGATAATACTGAGTAAGGGAGGAAGAGGAACACTGGGGTTGGGTATCACAGAGGGCAGAAGACATGTTGGTCTATTTCTGGTGTTGCATTTGGAATCCAAAAAAGAGAAGAGAAATATACTTCAAAGAAAGGTCTGGAAATTATTCAGGGGTCTAAGGCTGGATTGCTCCTGAGGAGGAAGGAAGGTTATTGATGGAGTTGTTACTGCCTCAACTGATATGTCCCTACATACCCCTTTGGGCACTTCCCATCAACACAGATGCCCAGCTCAGTCCATCTCCCCCCACCCCAAGGATTCCCTTCTGCTTATCACTCAGCCTGAAAGCCAATGGAAGCATGAACTGCCTTCCCTTTTTCAGGCAGTTCATGTTATGTGCCATAACAGAAGCAATGGAAGAAAGACTTGCTTGCCTTCTGTCGGTGCTTTGTGACATGGGTCCACTAGGACTGATGGGTGAAAAGTCTTCATGGAGAGCTTCCCATGTTCCAGTCACTCTGCTGAGCATCCTGCCTACACTATCTTGTTTAAGCTCTTCAATTTGAATTTATGTGAGAGCCCAGGCTCTTTGCCATCAAGCAACATGTCTTTCACTGCTGTTTCCATTCTCTTTACCCAGTAAGCTGCAGCACAGGCACAACAGCATCACAGGGGAGTTTGCAGACCCGGTTTGGGTCCTAACAGCATGTGGCTGAGCCTTCATTACATGCTTTGAGGGATGAGTTGAAATCTTTGCAGTATGTATAGATTCGGTGTGTTTCAGGGACAAAGCAGTGAATATTCTGGGTTTGGATCTCCATGTCTCTTATTTCTACCTGTGTGTGTGCATTAGGGCCAGAGCTGAGTAGATTGAGCGTGTGACGTTCTCCAGGGAAGGGAAAGGGGGGGGGGGGCTGTCAGTGCTTTGGTCCAGATGCTAGTAATACGAAAACGGACTTGTGAGGCCCTGTGTCTGTACCCAAGGAGAAAGGTCGGCAGGGGTGCCTCTGAACCCCAGATCTGTGCTGGGAGTCTGTCTGCTATTTGGAAGAAAACAGCCAGAGAGCTGAGCAAACCTCTCCCATTGCAAACCTCCCACGCAGCTCATTGGCCAGGGTTCACCTCTGACTCCTATTCCACTTCAAAAAGGAACAGCTTGAGTTTTTCCCCAAATAAATTCTGGAGCAATCGAGGGAGCTGTTTTTTTTTTTAATGTGATGCTATTGCTCACAGAGGTCAGAGCAAGAAGCTGGACTGGGCTTTCAGCTAAAGCTACCAGAACCCAGCTAGGAGGAGCAAAGTGAGATAGCCCCACTATTAAAAAAAGAAAAACAGAAAAGTCATTTATGACAAAAAAAAAAATTGATGTTTACATAGCATACTGGTAGCTACATGACCAGTTTAACCAAATCTAATTCAGAATATGTCTGTTACACAAGGCACTGAGAAGGCAGAATGATGGACAAGGCATGGTGCTCAGGCTCAGGTTGCCCACGGGCGGTGCTGGGAGAGGAGCATTCATGTCACCAGCAGGATTCTGCACACGGAAGAATCAAACACAACGTCCAGGTGCAAGGAGCATGCCATCAGGTGCAGGCTGCTATAGAGACTGAGAGGCTGGCCCAGGTAATTCTGAGATATCACTAAGAATCTGGGCCTTGGAGATAAAGTATGGTTTTGATAGACAAGCCCAGGAGAAGGGGCAGAACTCAGAACAGCTTGGGCAAAGACGCAAGGTTACCATAGCTTTGGGCATGTTTCAAAAAACATTGGTATTAATAATTCATTATTTACCAACTTCTGCCACAGACATAATACAAGTACTTATAGAATGGAACTGCTCAGATCCCCATTGATCAATTGCTATGTCAATTGCTATGATTGTATGCGTGTGTGTATGTATGTGGTAAAATCAACAGGAATTGGCGATGGATTAGAGATTAGAAATGAAGCACACAAGACCTGTGAAACTGTAATAAGCTTATGTCAGATTTATTTTGCCTTTTAAAATGATGGATGGCATTTTAGACACGTGACATTGACACTGCTGATGTAGCAAGCTACCTGGTCGCTATGGCTTTTACAACGGGGAGGTAGCAGAGTGTAGAAATGAGAGCACTGTCTGCTGTGACATTTTATTCAGTTGTTTATTTACTTGTTCACTCCTGCATTCAGTAAATATGGTCTGTGTGCCTGGTCTAAGTGCTGAGCTGATTGTGATGAAAGAGAGAAAAGGAAAAGCCAAGGTCCCTGTACCCTCCAGGGATGCATAGGACGTGGAAGAGATCACAAGAGAAGGTGGTGAATGTCATTAATAAAAGCAGGGACAATAAGCTGTGTGAAACCATAATATGTGCTCAATAAATACTGGTTGCTAAAATGAAGAAACACAATAGCCAGATATCACCAAAAGAACAAATCAGAGGACTAAAAATATTTCTTTGGATTTGGTCAATGGGTCTCAAAATTTTATTCGCATCAAAACCCTTGGAAATCATGCCACTCTTTGGCAAATACCATGAATTTTACATATTAAAATGAATGAAAGTATACTTTTGAACTATTAAGATCAGAGAGCATTAATGCTAGATTCTACCACAGACATAGAATAGCAGGTGCCAACTGTTAAGAAAACTTTATGAAACCAAAGCTTCAAGTTGAGAATATCCTTTCAATTTATTTATTTTTCTGTGAATTGGGGAAAGACCTACCAGATTCTATTTTAGTATAGGAAACCCTGAGTCCAGTTGATAGAACACCAGAGCTCCACAGAAACACAGTTTTGGCCATTTGAAGGTTGTTGTTGACTTTAGCAAGGACAAAATTAATGAGGCCAGAATTCGATAGGAATGGGAATTGAAAAGTGAGGACTGTATTTTCAAGATGGCACCAAGTATTTATTGAATGTCACTGGGGATGGACACGATATTGGATGGAGGAGAAGACAGTCAGAATCCCAGCCATCATGCATCTTGAAGACATTCAGGGACAACAAATTTGTCCCAGAACAAATGTAAAGAAACAGTCACTGTAACAAAAGCTATAAAGTGGAAGTACATGAGATTATAATAGAAAATGGGAATGCTTCAGGGAGGAGCTGGGAAGTCATCCTGAGGAGGTGATGATTGAGCTGAAACCTGAAGAATAGGTAGGCACCAAGGAGATGAGGGAACTTCCAGAACTGGGAGAAGATATTCCCAGAATGGGGGAAGACCATGGCTAGAGAAAATGTGACATTTTGAGGTACTAAAAGCCAGTGGAGCTGGGATTCAGAGAGTGAGAGGGAGAATCATACAAGGTGAGTAGAAGAGGCAGGAGGGGGTTAGAACATGCAAGTTCTCCTCAGCCATGTCTAGGATTTTGATGTTGACTCTAAAGCAATGGATAATCACTGAAGTACTTAAGCAGGACGTGACTTCTGTCAGATTTTCTATTTTAAGAGAATCACTCTGACTATATAGTCAGGCAGGACATTTAAGGTGGTTTAAGAGAAGATCAGGGAAAACTTTTGGGAGAATTTTTGAAGTAGCCCAGGGAAAAGTTGACAGCTGTTTATACTGGGAAATTTGTAGTGAATATGAAGAGAAATAGATTGGAGAGGTTCTAGAGGGTAAAATGGAGAGGAAGTGGTAGTATAGGAGATAGTTGAGAGAACGGTGTTGAGAGTGAGCTCCAGGCTTCCAGCTTTCTATCACTGGATGGCAGGCAGAACCAGTCCCTGAGACAAGAAACAGCCACAGAGGACTGGGCTTCAGGGCAAACATCATAAGTGAATCTCAGCGAGGGTACCCTTACAGAGATGTAATACAATCTACATGGTTGGCTTACAAGGGCAGGTAGATAAACAGATAGACGTTTCGAGGAGAACTTTGGGCAGGAGATGTGCCTGTGTGATTCATTTACATCTAGGGGTAACTGAAACCATGGCATGGATGAGACTGCCTAGGGAGAGAACATAGACTTAGAGAAAAAGCCTGGAATTAAACCTCCAGTAGAGGAGAATGGTCCTGAAAAGGAGACAGAGGAGGATGAATTAGAGAGAAGGAGAAAAAACAAGAGGTGTAAATGTCATAAAAAGCCAAGAGTATTACCAAATTTTGGGAACAAAATGACGATGAAGACGCAAGTTATCAGAACCTCTGGGATACTGCAAAGGCAGTCCTAAGAGGGAAATTTATAACACTGCAAGCCTTCCTCAAGAGAATGGAAAGAGAGGAAGTTAACAACTTAATGGGACATCTCAAGCAACTGGAAAAGGAAGAACATTCCAATCACAAACCCAGCAGAAGGATATCCATATAGGGTCAGAAAAGATCAAACTTTCATTCTTCACAGATAATATGATTGTATACCTGGAAGACATCAGGGATTCTACTACAAACTCTTAGAAGTGACCAAGGAATGCAGCAGTGTCTCAGGTTACAAAATCAACACTCATAAATCTGTAGCCTTTATATATACCAACAATAGCCAAGCTGAAAAAACAGTCAGGACTCTATTTTGTTCACAGTAGTGCCCAAGAAGATGAAATATTTGGGAGTTTATCTAACAAGGGACATGAAAGATCTCTATAATGAGAACTATGAAACTCTGAGAAAAGAAATAGCTAAAGATGTTAACAAATGGAAAAACATACCATGCTCATGGCTGGTAAGAATCAACATTGTTAAAATGTCCATACTGTTCAAAGCAATATACAATTTTAAGGCAATCCCTGTTAAAGCTCCATTGTCATACTTTAAAGATCTTGAAAGAATAATACATCATTTTATAAGGAATCAGAAAAAACCTCAAATAGCCAAGACATTACTCAGAAATAAAAACAAAGCAGGAGGAATTACGCTACCAGACTACGGACTATACTATAAATTGATAATGATCAAAATAGCATGGTACTGGCACAAAAACAGAGAGATAGATGTATGGAACAGAATAGAGAACCAAGAGATAAACCCAACTACCTACCATTATTTGATCTTTGACAAGCCAATTAAAAACATTCAGTGGGGAAAAGATTCCCTATTTAACAAATGGTGCTGGGTGAACTGGCTGGTGACCTGTAGAAGACTGAAACTGGACCCACACGTCTCACCATTAACTCAGATAGACTCTCACTGGATTAAAGATTTAAACTTAAGACATGAAACTATAAAAATATTAGAAGAAAGTGCAAGGAAAACTCTTGAAGGAATTGGCCTGGGTGAATATTTTTATGAGGAGTACCCCCCACCCCCAGGCAATTGAAGCAGCATCAAAAATACACTACTGGGACCTGATCAAACTAAAAGCTTCTGCACAGCCAAGAACACAGTAAGTAAAGCAAGGAGACAGCCTTCAGAATGGGAGAAGATATTTGCAGGTTATGTCCCGACAAACATTTAATAACTAGAATACACAGAGAACTCAAATGTATTAGCAAGTAAAGAACAAGTGATCCCATCTCAGGGTGGGCAAGGGACTTGAAGAGAAGCTTTTCTGAAGAAGACAGGGGCACGGCCTACAGACACAAGAAAAAATGCTCATCTTCCTTAATCATCAGAGAAATGCAAATCAAAATTACTTTGAGATATCATCTAACTCTAGTAAGATTGGCCCACATCACAAAATCACAAAACTAAGGATGTTGGCATGGATGTGGAGAAAAGAGAACACTTTTACATTGCTGGTGGGAATGCAAACTAATACACTCCTTTTGGAAGGATGTTTGGAGAATACTTAGAGATCTAAAAATAGACCTGCCATTTGATCCTATAATTCCTCTACTAGGTAGAAAACAAAAATCATATTATAACAAAGATATATGTACCAGAATGTTTATTGCAGCCCAATTCATAATTGCTAAGTCATGGAAGAAGCCCAAGTGCCCATCGACCCATGAATGGATTAATAAATTGTGGTATATGTAGAACATGGAATATTATGCAGCCTTAAAGAAAGATGGAGACTTTACCTCTTTCATGTTTACATGGATGGAGCTGGAAAATATTCTTGCTAGCAAAGTATCTCAAGAATGGAAGAAAAAGTATCTAATATACTCAGCACTACTATGAAACTAATTTATAGCTTTCATATGAAGGTTATAACCCAACTGTAGCACAAGAATATGGGGAAAGGAGAAAGGGTGGGAAGGGGAATGGGGAGGCTGGGTGGAGGGAGGGTAATTGGTGGGATCACACCTGTGGTGCATCTTAGAAGGGTACAGGTGAAACTTACTAAATGCAGAGGTGCCATAAAGGCTGTGTTAAATAGTTTGATGAAAATATTTCAGATTGTATATGAAACAAGCACATTGTACCGCATGATTGCATTAATGTACACAGCTATGATTTCATTAAAAAAAGAAAAAAAACCAAGAGCAGAGTGTTCGCTGAAGAAGAGAAGAGAGACTGTAGGTGCTATTGAGAAGTCAGTTACGGCCCCAGTCACTGAGCCGCCGCCGAGGACTCAGCAGCCTCCCCCTTGAGCCCCGTCGCTTCCCGACGCCCCGTACCCCCCGCCCGCCTTCTCTCGC
>CAUYON010148665.1:0-22019 GCA_963573935.1 Arctocebus calabarensis
GGAGACTTTACCTCTTTCATGTTTACATGGATGGAGCTGGAACATATTCTTTTTAGCAAAGTATCTCAAGAATGGAAGAAAAAGTATCCAATGTACTCAGCCCTACTATGAAGCTAATTTATAGCTTTCATATGAAGGCTATAACCTAATTATAGCATAAGAATATGGGGAAAATGGCAAGGGAGGGGAGGGGAGGGGGGAGGATGGGTAGAGAGAGGGTAAATGGTGGGATCACACTTATGGTGCATCTTAGAAGGGTACATGCGAAACTTACTAAATGCAGAATACAAATGTCTTCATACAATAACTAAGAAAATGCCATGAAGGTTATGTTAAATAGTTAGATGAAAATATTTCAGATTGCATATGAAACCAGCACATCATACCTCATGATTGCATTAATGTACACAGATATGATTTAATAATAATAATAAATAAATATAAAATAAAATAAATAAATAAAATATTAACTCAGGGAGAAGAGACCTAAATAATATTACAGGATTGGCTAAATAGATTTTGCTACATCCATAGGATAAACAATCAGAAGCATGATTGCTTGTAGAGCTATATTTATTGATAAAAATACCATGTGAGAATGTTTCATTTGTTGAATTACAAAGTTGATGATGAAAGAAAGGGTAAAGAGAAGCTTTCCATTTGAAAAATTATATACCTATAGTTTGCATAGAAAAATCTGAAAATGTTTAAAAATATCAACCATTGTTATACCTAGGTAGTGAGATTACCAGTGATTTTATGTTTTTCCTTTCTACTTAATTATGTTTTCTCAATTTTGTATTAAAAAAATTTTTTTAAATGTTTTGTGGTTGAAAAAATAAAATCAATATGGTAAGGAATAAAAGAAGAAGGTCTAAGAGTCCTGGTTGCCATCCTACGTTATATAATCCTGGGGTGTTTCAAAACCACCCTGTTATGTGCTGACAGGTCGTCCAGATGTCTGGGAAGAGAATCACAGAACATCTTTGTCCCAGTGAATTAGGTGGCTGGGCACACCAACAACCTGCCCTTTATTTTATTTATCTGCACTTTGACAGGCAATTTTCCCTGTCATCAACATTTTGCTTTTCTGTTATGAATTCAAGGCAATTTACTAGGTATTAATACTTTATATGCCTAATTGCACCCCTGCAAATATCTTCCAACTTGAGTATTAGTATTTCATTTTGTAAATGAGCAAACGGAGACCCAAAGACATTGCTCAATGTAATTAGAAAGTAAGGAGTGGGGCTAAAGTTTACATCCTGGCTTCTCTAGCTTCTAAATTTGGTCTTTCCACTATAATTTTTTTTCCAAAGAGTGAGTAGGATGAAAGATGATTTAAATGATAAAGCAATATCAATTAAATGACAATAAATCCTATAAAATAATTTTGTTCTTTTTAAATTATGCCTTATACCTGGTTACATCAAGGAAAAATGCTCAGTTTCATAAGAGTCCATCTATCAAACCTATTTAACATTTGATGGTCCTCCTTTATCAATAATTAAGAGAGCAAATTTAATGCTTAGACCTGCTCGGATTTTAATAAGACTGTTTTGTCTTATTGCATTTAGTTTTACCTTCTATTTAGAGTAAGAGATGGTGATTTTTCCGTTTACAGTAGTAACAGATTTAAAAAAAAAACAGATTAAAAATTTTCAGGAGTAAGTAGAATTAAAGAATATATTCAATCAGTAACAGTGCAAGTAGCACACCAATGTTATAAACATTTGCGCAGGTTGAACGCAAATGCCCAGAGCTTGGGAAATAATGGTGTGCTGCCTCTTTCCACCATTGTATAAGTTTTAAAAATGGCATAGTTAGAAAGAGTTGCAGTTAAACTTTTGTTAAACCCTTATTGTGGCTGAGTGGTCTGCCTATGCAATCCCACTTAATTCTCATATTGTTCTGTATGGATCAAAATATTCACTTTATGAATTTGGGAATGTAGATGCATGAAGATGTAGCCTAAAGGCACCCAACTAGCACATGGTGAACTTGGGATTTGAACTCAACGTCCTGGGTCTCCAAGGCTCTGTTAGTTTGAGGCTATCCCAGGGGAGATTGCTAATTGACTTGCTTCTGCGATTCACATAGGTGTTAAGTTATGAACACACAGTAAATACAAGTTCAATGTAGGAGAACAATTATGGCCTGGGGTTGACAGCGACAGTTTTGCAAAGCATATGTGACTTATTTGGGCTTTGAAGAACAGGCTAGACCCTGGAAAGGGGTTCAAGTGCATTTGAGATGAAGCAACTGGGGTGAATTTCATTCCATAAGATCAGTTTCTGAAAACCACTATGTCACCACAGCCTTTCTGCTATATCTGATTCATCCCTTTTCCTGCAAATACCCAGGAAAGGGCAGTATTTTCATCCTCTATCAACATTTCACACCTCATTGCAAATTAAATTTTAGCACTTTGCTGAAAGCAAGTTGGAGTAATGGACAGCATTCCAGCATCCGGGAGGTCATCAAAGGGCAAACATTTCTAAATAAGTAGCATAGAAGCTGATTCTCAAATTGGTGCTCGTTTTTGTCATTGCCAACTCCATCCCTGCATGCCCAAGCCAGGGATTTTTCACTATTCTTGCCCCTGTAGCCCATAGTACCCTCTGCAAATGATTGGGCTGATTGCCTGGCTCGTATATTCCTCACTACGTTTCTTACTTGGACATTATTAGAAAAGAATCAAATGACTTGTAGGACCTTAAAAAGCACATGGCTAAAATTTTTGGCCACATTTTCCAGCTTGTGTGCATATAAAATGCCTGTCAAGGAAGCAGCAGCCATCGTGGGCTCCGTCTTTATTATCACTTACAGCCCCCAGGGAGATCACAGGGTTGACCTGACATGCTTCCCACCATTTCTCCTCTTTAACTGGTCAGTCAAGACATTTAAACCTGACACCTCAGATCCTTTCATTGCAAAAACCAGATGTGCTCAGCGGGAGAGAGGAAAGCTCCTCTGTGCTCCACAGATTCCAAACTCTCCATAGTGAAGAGGGCCAAGCTGGCGAGTGGGTCAAGGGCTCGTCTGCTCTGCCCCTTCCTCAGCCCCTGCCTCCTCGTGCTTGCCATATTGGCCACAGATTTCCACTTGGGAAGTGGACCATGTTTTATTGAATCCCCAAGTCCTGATCATTCACAAGACCCACTTAGTTTATCTCTGAGATATTTTATCCCTGTTTATTCATTATGCTCCTCTTCTGTGCCTCTATGACCCCAACCTCATCCAAACATTCACCATTCCTGCTGTAGATTATGCAATAGTCTCCTGACTGACCTCTAGACCTCAGAGACCATCCCTGCAGACTAATCACGATTCTCAAAACAGCAGTGTCATGAAGATAGTGCCTACCATTGCTTGCAGGCTGCTGTCAAGGGCTTCCTGTGAGCAGTTTAAACTCCTCATTTCTCCAGGCCTCCCTGTCCCCACTTCACCGTAGCTGCCATGAGCTGCTCCCTCATTGTCCCGGACACTTTATGGTCCATCTCTGTGAGCTCCAGCAGGTCACTGTCCCCCCCGGGACACAGTTCCCTCAACTGTGAAATGAGGAGATTCCGTAATGTCTATCTAACATTTCTTAAGTCCCATGGGTTCAAGATTACTGAAAGTTTTCTCCTTCCTCTCCTTTTTAGGGTTTTGTGTGCTCCCCAGATGAGGAGGAAAGTGAGCCAGACATTTCCCCCACTGACTCCTCCAGGCAGCTTCTGGGGCATCTCCTTTGCCAAGACATCTTAGATTCTCACCGTCACTTACACTTCATTCAAAAGATGTGATCTAACCCTGAGGTCCATATGGTTTTGTATTTGTTTCTGTGGCCTCATGCATCTGAGTTGTGAGTTGCCCATATCCTTGAAGATTAGTAATGTGGTTTATGCACTTTTCATCTGTTCCCAAAGTAGAAGGCAGGTGGGAAGTGATACTGGCGACATCATGGTTAAGAGAACAGACTCTGCAGCTTGAGACCTCAGTTCAAGGGTCAGTTCTAATCCAGGCCCTGACATTTGCTAGCTGTATGACCCTTGGTAAATTATTTAATCTCCATGGATTCAATTTCCTTGTCTGTATAATGGAAAACAATATTAGTTACTTCCTTGGGTTATTATGAAGATTAGATTAGTTAATATGAGTAAAGAGCTGAGCAGCACTAAGAACACAGTTAAATGCTATAGATGTATTTGCTGCTGCCGTTTATTAAGAATTTATTCAGTTCCAAGAGTTATGCTAGAAATGTTAGACAATAATGATAATAAAGATAATAGATACTAATCATTGAGCTAGATGTTTTCTTTGAATATATGATTATTCTCAATTCCTGACAGCAATGATTCTCATTTTACAGACCCTAAAACTGAAGCTCAGATTGTTCCAGAGCCTTGTTCAGGTATTAATGCACATTCCAGAGCATTAATACATTTTGAGGCCAAGACTGGGACCCTGATTCTTCTAAGTCCAAAGCCCATATCTTTTCTTTGAGACCTAGCACACCATGACTGTCCCCCTCACCCAGCAGTTTTCAGGATTTTTTTCTTTTTTGGCTTTTTTTCCCCCCTGAGACACATATAAAGGATGAAATGCACAGCCTGGAACACTCCCTGAGCTCAGCAGCCCTGCAGATAATATGATCTGTGGGTTGTCCCCAATTCCTCATCCTCCCACCTCACATTCCACAGCTGTGATGACGTCTCTTTTCCTCTGTCTCAAGAAAGCATTCATAAGGTGAGAGTGGTATTTTTACAGGAATAAACTGAACTTGACCTTGCCACATTGTTATGTAATAATAGTATTCCACCCTCCCTCCCATTCAACGGCCACCATCTTTAGAATGCCTTTTGTCCCTGTCCTTGCTGCTCCCCCACTGTCAAGCCCTGCTCCAGTTGCCGTGGCTCGATCAGAAACTCTAAGACATACTCCACTGTCACTGAGTGGAGAGGGGCTACCCCCTCCTCAGGCAGCAGTGGGTGGAGGTGGGTGAGCCATGCCTTCTTGTGCAACACCTCAGTTCTATTCACGATACCATCCCAAAGGGCCTCACTAAAGGTTGAGCATAGCCGACTTAATTGTAATGTCCAAAGAAAAAATGCCTTCTATAATTGTTCATTGTAATCCAAAACAGAATTACCGAAAAGGTAAACCCTTTTGCAGAAAGGTCTCTGTTAGACACACTTGATTCTCCCCTTTGTGCTGCCATTTTCAAGTCTCCAGCCTTTCTGTAAAAGCCCCCCTTTTCAGATAATCTGCAGTATGAACCCTTATTCTATGGGGAAACATTGTGACATTAATCATTAAGGAAAGGCTTAAGATCCATTTCTACAGATTATCTCTGAACACAATAATCCCCTGGTATAACAGTTAGCTAGTTATTCATCCTGGAAGCTATTACAGCTAGCTAGTTTTTCATCCTGGAAGGCTTCCCCAAGACAGTGCAGGGTAGGTGATGGCCCTCCTCCATGCATAGGATTAGTACTGAACGCCACAGAAACCTCACCAACTATTTCCCAATATAGGTGAAAATCCTGACTAACATGTATACTCACACCTCCAAAATATGGGTTAATGTTCCGAAACACAACAGTCTTAGTTCAAATTGAAGCAGGGAAACACTTTCCTAATGGCAATAACATCTACACTGCTTTCCTCTATCGTAAAAGATATCATTTTACACTGTTATGCAGAGCAGTGTCTGTTTTTCTGTATTTACTTAGGGCTGCTATCAGTTAGGGTAATTTGACTCGGGAGAGAAAACCCAAATCCAGTTATTGTAAACAATGGCAGCTTTTTCTAAACCCCAAACTCAAAGGGTACAGGGAACTTCACTGGAGTCTGATGGAGGGCTTCATGTGTACCACCAAGGAACCAGTGAACCTGTCTCTATCTTTCTTTCTGCTGTATGTGTATTAGTTTGCTATTGCTGCTGTAACAAATTAACCCCAAACTTAGTGATTTAAAACAATAGAAATTAATTATCTCACAGTTCTGGAGATCAGAAGATCCAAAGTCAAGGACTGGGCAGGATTGAGTTCCTTCTGGAGGCTTCCTTGACTTTTCTAGCAACTTCCATCTTCAAAGCAAGCAGCATAGCATCTTCTCAATTGCTTCTCAGTTACTTCCCCTTTTCTCTCTTTGATATTCCTTGTCCTTTCTTATGAAGAGCCTTGAGATTACACTAAGCCCAGCACTATAAACCAAGATAATCCACTTGTCTCAAGATCCTTAATTTAATCACATCTGCAAATTCCTCTTTGCCATCTAAGGGTAACATTCATAGGTTCTGAAGATTAGGACACGGACACGGAAGATTTGTGTATGTGATGGAGGAAGACACACTGTCTCCAAAACCTGCTTTCTGCTGTGTCAGTGCCGTCTGGAAACAGTAGTTCTTGTGTTCACACAGGACTTCCTGCAGCTCCAGGGGCTACAGATTTCTTCATATCTTTGGTAGAAAGAACAGAGATTCTTCCAGTCTTTCTCAGGACACCAAAGATGCCCCTTGCCCAGGAGCCTCCAGCAAACCCCTTATTTTATTTTCATGGCCAGAAGTTAGACTCACACCTTCCCTAAAGCAATCACGATGGCCTAAGGTATGGACTTTGTAGATGAGCATAAGCCAGGAGCTGAAGCTGAGGGTGGGCTCAGTTGCCATGGGGCGAAACATGGAAAGAACAATTCCCTGAAGGAAATTCTGAGTTCTGGTGCTATGAAGCAGGGGAGAATGGATTCTGGACAACAGTAACAATAAGACCCATGCTGCCAGACCTACCATCACAGTATACTTCACGGGTCCCTAAGAAATTGAGCAACTTCACAGTTATCTATCCCAGCTGCCCCAACTTTTTGGAACCACCAGAGACTGGTTTTATGGAAGACAATTTTCCCATGGACCACAGTAGGTGGGAGCATGAGATTCTCATAAGAAGCACAGAATCTAGATCCCTTGCAAGCACAGTTTATAGTAGGATTTGGGCTCCTATGAGAATTTAATGCTGTTGCTTATGGGAGGTGGAATCCAGGCAGTGAGGCCAATGATGGGAGCAGCTGTAAATACAGAGGAAACTTCTGCACTAGCCTGTGCAACCTCCCCCTGTGCAGCTAATACCCAACAGGCCACGGAGCTGATATGAACCCCATCCATTACCCAGGGGTTGGGGAGTGCAGATCTATCCTGTAAGGACCCTGAGTTGCCCTTGAAAATATCTGGCAGAAACTCCACTTTGGGGACCAAATCTAAATTTTGGATGGGACTGCAAGGGAGGTACAGTGAGAATCTAAAATCATAGTACTCAAGTAATACCCCAAGGTGGAAGATCAGTGGTTGCTCTTCCTGTAACATCACTTTGAAGACATTCACCTCCGTTGTACTGACCCCTCAGTAACAAGTCCTCCTGGTACTCCTTGAAGTGGACTGACCTGTGTTGGGGCATTGTGACATTTCCACTGACATCTGATTCCCAGACCCAGGTAGAGATTCCCACCCTGCTTTCTTTTTCAACTCTTGTTACTTTTTCTACGTTTGCATGGCCTTCTGGAAGGCTGAAAATGTTTTTCTCTTTTTCTTCATCTTTCTCACCAACGTTTTATTACAGGATATTTTGAAACGCTGGATGTTTTTATGTGTGTTTGTGTACTTCCACATGCTCTTGATGGGAGCAATTGTATGGGCAGGATGGGATTTTACTGAACAAGTTTCCTTGATCACATGCTCCCTAATATAAGAATTAGAGACTTTTGTTTACCTCTATAACTCTAAGAAAGAAATATGATTATCTTCACGCTGTTTCCTTGGAGCTAATACTTTGAATACTAGCTAATGAAAAACAATGTTTCACTCAAACTTATCCTGGAAAGTTTTTTGTTTTGTTTTGTTTTGTTTTTTGTAGAGACAAAGTCTCACTTTATCACCCTTGGTAGAGTGCCGTAGCATCGCAGCTCACAGCAACCTCCAACCCCTAGGCTTAGGCGATACTCTTGCCTCAGCCTCCCGAGTAGCTGGGAGTACAGGTGCCAACCACATTGCTCAGCTATTTTTTTTATTGTTGCAGTTTGGCCAAGGCCGAGTTTGAACCCACTACCCTTGGTATGTGGGGCTAGCACCCTACCCACTGACCCACAGGTGCCACCCATTATCCTGGAAAGGTTTTAAACAGAATATTCCCCTCACTATCACCCTATGTAACAAGCCTCAGGGATCTGTGTGTTAACTTCCCTTTTGGGTTGCACATACAAAATTGTGAGTGCTTTTTTTCCTATTGTTGCTCTCTATCATTAAAGAATCTTTGTGTTTGCAAGAGGCATAAGAGGTATCTAGTGTAGTCTTAATCTAATACGTATGTGACATCCTCTAGTGTTGGATAACTTAACACTTTGGCATCAGCATACTCTATTTTGGGATTGTACTTAAGACTTTAAGTGTTCTTTGTTTATAGTGATAAAGAGGTTACTTTCCTAGAACTTCTATCTCTTGATCCTACTTCTGACCTTGAGGTAACATTATAGAGACAAATTTAATCAAGCTGTGATAGTACTTCCAAAAGTACAAGAAACTGCTTTTATTTGTCTCACTAGAATAACTTACATCTAGAGAAAACTTATAGTTATATAGACACATCACATACATTAATTCATCTAATTCTCAAAGGCTTATAGGGTTTAAGTATCGCTGTTCCCACCTTATGGGAACATGAGATGAATAAACAAGTTTAGATAAATTTTTTCATTCCATTAATGTGTGTTCACTGTTAAGCCACGTGACAGACACAGGGTATTAGACTGGTATGTGAACAAATGTGGTCTCTTGCCTGCACAAATCTTGCAACTTAGTCAAAATTTAAAGAAATATATGTCTAAATTCACAGACAAGTGCAGGGGAGTCCAACCTGCAGCCTGCAGGTTGCATGCAGATTATTTGAGGACTGTTTTGCTTATCTGTGATGTCAGATATTGCAAAAAGTATGCACAGCCCTTGTCTTTTGCTCATCAGCTTTCATTAGTGCTTGTGTATTTACTGTGTGGCCCTAAACAACTTTTATTTTTCCAATGTATGGAAGAAAAGAAAAAAAGGCCTGGAAAAATAAATTAGTATAAGAAAGAGCAAGGGTCTTTAGGCTTAGAGGGTCTGGCTACAGGCTGAGGACTCAGAGAGTGGCCTCTCTGAAATCAAATTTAAGAAAAACATTGGAGGTACAGGAAGATATGGAGCCACAGGAGGAAGATCTAAGGGCCTAAAGAGATTGGCATCATGAAAGAACTCCAGGAAGACCAATGTGCCACAGATGTGTGAGCAGAGTGGAGAGTTGGAGAGGAAGGAATTGAAGAGGGAGGCCTGTATGGTGTCCCAGTATAATAGGAAATTATTGAAGACTAAAGGAAAGCAGTTGTAGGGTGTGAAGCATGGAAATGACAAGATCTGGTTTACATTTTAGAAAGACCACTCTTGCTACTGGTGGAGAATGGAATGGAGTATGGAGTGGGCACAGGGCGTGGAGGGGCTCCAGTGAAGAGGACATGGCAGCAACTCAGAAAAGAGGTGGGTTAAACTAGAGGGGCTGTGGGGAGGGAGAATGTTGATAAATTCAAGAGATAATTGGGCTGTAAATGTCAAAGATTTTAATAATGAATTGGAGAAGAGCAAATGAGGAATCGAGGATGAATCCCACATTTCTGGCCTAAGCAACTTTTCAGTAGTTGAGTCACAGGAAGACTAGAGGAAGAAAAAATATGGGGGCTCGAGAAAAGGAAGACTCTAGGTTTTCAAAGCTGCATAGCTCATAAGTGAAATCCATTGTTCATAAAGCCCACTGATTCATGCATTTTGACAAATACTTTTGAGCATTTATCTTTTTTTTAATTTTATTTATTAAATCATAGCTGTGTACATTAGTGCAGTCATGGGGTACAATGTTCTGGGTTCATATACAATCTGAAATATTTTCATCCAACTGTTCGACATAACCTTCATAGGATTTTCTCGTTTATTGTATGAAAACATTTGTATTATGCATTTAGCAGGTTTCACCTGTACCCTTCTAAGATGCACCATAAGTGTGATCCCACCATTTACCCTCTCTCCACACACCCTCCCCCACCCCTCCCCAGCATTTACCTTTTACTAAGCACTATGGTGGCCAGTGGAAACTTCGAGGATCTAAGACAAGGATCCCTATACACGAGAAGCTCAAAACAGATTTTGGAGAAAAGACAGGAAAATCAGTGATTACAGCACAGAGTGTAAATGCCATGGGGAAGATACTCAGAAGATACTGTGGGCACTGAGAACATGACTCATTCTATCCAACATGAAAATATGTGTTTGTCACCATTGTGACAATTCAGCTTGAGGCTCTCATGAATGGCTACCCAGGCTGGGCCTTGCAACATCCCCCAAAATATAAAGGATGTAGGGGGATTCCAGAAGAAAACACATGTGCACAAAGAGCCTGTTGAAAGAACTATAATGGGTTCAGTGTGCTGGAATGTAGGCTATGATGGAGAAAATGGAAGAAGAGGAAGGTAGAATGGCCTCAGATCCTGCAGGACCTTGTGAGATATATTGGGAAGTTTGAATGTTATCCTTTAGGCAATGGGGAGCCAGGCAAGAATTTTAAGCAAGGAAGTGACCCAGGTTTTTTTTTTTTTTAAATTTCAGGTCAATGTGAGGGTACAAACAGCCAGGTAACAATATTTGCATGTGGTATGTAGAGTCCCTCTTGTAGTTTTGTCCCACACTCAAGTTTTTTTTTTATATATTATTTTTAAAGGATCAACCTCAGTTTATAGGGAAGAAGGGTATGTATAGGGAACTTTAGAGGTTGTGGAAAACCCCAGAGGAGGAAATGATGAAAAATAAGCTAGGAAGCAGTGGCAGTAAAAATACAGAAGAGAGAATTAAGTTAGATTTTCAATTCTAAAACATTTGTTAGTCACCAAGACTTAAGGGTTTAAAGGATAATAATGCATGCTGCTTGTAGCTCAAAAAGCTGCTCCAGGTGGGCCCAGTAGCTCTGCAGAAATCTTTTCATAAAAGGATTCTTCAGTTATATAAATATCTTGCTTGTCTGGAGATACCCATGACATTATGAGCACCTTGAGGACCCAAGGCCGATCATCTTCATTTCTTTGGTTCTATTTCTTTGTGATCATTAGATGAAAAGTTAATAAACCAAGGTATGTTTATTAGATACCTACAATTGGCTTGAATTCAAGATATTATCTACAGATTTGCTTGAGTTCAAGATAGCAAAGACAACTGAGTTATGAATTTCCGAAGAAGACTTCAATCCCCAAAATAGTAATTTGCTCTTTAAAAGTGATTATTTATTGTAGATGAGCACCAATAAAACACTTGTATTTGACCATGACCATCTAAACCAGTTTTGACCATACATCATTAAAACTTACTGGAATGGCAGGATATCTCATGAGATATGGAGTAGATGAGCAGAACTATCACTTACTAGTTATAGCATCTTGGATAAGACACATGATTACTTAAGCCTTAATTTTGTCATCTGAAAAGGAGAAAGGACCATTATGTTGCTGTTCATAGAGTTTTGCCAAGTCTTAAAAATGGGTATCAAAATCACCACCGTGTTTTCTTCATGTAGTTGTCTTGTAAATCCATAAAATGTTAAATGCAATATTAGTAGCATGTGGGCCATTTCCAGTCATCTGATACATAGTCACATATAGGTTGTTAGAAAAGGATTAGGGGTTAAAAGAACTAAGATTTCAGATTCACCAGGTTTTAAGTTCAATTTCAGCATTTTTTAGCTTTGTATCTTCAGACAAGAGGTCTATTAATGTCGTCAGACTTCTCCAGACTCATCTGCATCACACTTGCAATCCAAAATACTTGAATTATGAAGTTTAAAAATTATGGTCAATATTTTAATGTAATCTAAGGCCTGGTTTCCTTTTAACCCTCTTTCCTGATCAATTCCTCCTTCTGATCAATAATCTCTTTTTGAATCTAATAAAGAGATCTAGGGAGTATGTTTTCAGCAATTTTTATGAAAGACATTATTAGGCCATAAAAAACAATGTTAACATTTTTACCTACTTGTTGGGACAAGAAGTTCTACAATTTCTTTTTATGGGTAAGCTTGTTTTTCTTCATTTTTTTTTCTTTTCCTGCACTCAAAGTCAGCCCAAATATGGTAACAGTAAATCATTCAGACAGGGTTAATACATATCATTAAAGGTTTAGATAGCCCTTGGTTCTGCTCATCTCTGAGACAGAGGAGGAATCAACCAGACCATTATTAGTATCATTGCTTTGCACATTAAACCCCGGAGGACAGTGTAATACAATCTCTATTTTCCTTACCTTTCAAATTTCTGGCTCCACAGAAACCACGTCTCTGCTGGTTTTCGTGCAACAGACCACAAAGATGTTTTCTTAACTTTGCTTAACTCTCCTTCCATCTGTTCTTTCCTCAAAAATGCACTTGTTGCCTTTCCTTCTCCCTTCATTGAAAGCCAAGTTCTGATGGTCTGTTCGTTCCCCTCGTCAGTCTGGCCTGACTGTCTCTGCTGCTTGTGGCACTGACCTGTTTTGTGCCCTTCATTTTGGTGGACTCAGGACCATGGTTCTCTCAGGATCATTGAGCTTTTGTAATTTCAGTTATGGTCATGTGGTGACCTCCCAAATGATGGGAGCTTATTTTGAACATCATCTTTGAAAATATTCCTTCTTCAGGCAAATTTCACAAGATGCTGAAGAGCTGAGATTTCAGTTGCCTCGTCCTATTTCCTTCATTCTTGGACAGCCAGTGGCCTACGTGGAAAGAAACACGGGAGTCATATTATATCCTGTTAAGAATAGCTCTGTCCTTTACAATATACAGTTTCAACTACTCCATATTTTCTGGGTAAAATGATCTTGAATATAAATGTGGTTTAGATTAATGTCTACAGAAATTCCAAAGTGTACATCCTTAGTTTAATAGAGGTTGCATGGTGCATATTAGTAGTTCAGAGGTCTCCTTAACCACGGGATATATGTTGCCAAGAGGATGCAAATGGTTTAAGGTGGTTCGCAGAGGTAGGTAACATTGCATTGCACAGTGAGAAAATTACTTTCTTTTGTGTTTGATTCCCTGAGATCACCTCTCAGTCTCAGTACAGCACTGGTCTTGAACACTTCTCTAACATTTCCTAATCTCTCTTTTTTTTTTTTTTTAACAGAAAGACAACGGACATCAAACTCAGATCCTTAACAAGAAACAACATACAATTAGAATTTAGTAGCATTCTTGATTAAATTTTAATTTTATGATTGCCTTTTATTATTGCCTTTTTGGTTACACTGATTTTCTACTCATTGCAGTGATAAAAAGTGTCCTTATAAAATATATTGATAAGAGTAAAAAAAGATGAGCCAATTGAATGAAAAACACTACAAAAATACAGGTATGAGTGGTACACATCTGGGTAGCAAAACCATGAAAGGGTTACACGAATGATGGCAACGGGGGAAATGTCATTATAGTTGAATGAGTGTGAGTCTTGGTAGGTGACTTAATTTTAAATTCTATTTCTTCTACTTATTGCCTAGGCGTTTGTACATAATTTACTAATTTACTCTGAGCCTAATTTCCTTTTCTATAAAATGGGAAAGTTCTACTCTGTAGGATCATTTAAAAAAATAAAATAGTACATGTCCTAAGTGCCTAGCATAGGACCTGATACAGAATAGATTCCTGATGCTCAAAGACTGGTAGCTTTCTTTGCTCTTTTATGATTATTTTCTTCTAACCTAAAAAAAAGTGTATTGGCTAAGGATAACCAAACTATGTCCCTTTTCCTAGACAGTTAGTTTATATTTTAATAAGTTACAACATATTTAACTGTCGTTGCCACTTGGACTCACTGCTGACTACTGTGACTCCAGAGAGCATAGGAAGAACTCTTATGTGAGATTTTTTAAGGAAGGGCTGCGTTAAGGTGTCCCGATGGAGTCGTTGTTAAGTGTTTTTCCCTGCGTTGCTTCCCTTTATCACTGGGAGTTGCCTGTTTACCACTTTCTGTCTACCTTCCAGCCCTTCCTCTACTATCCTAGCTGCAATCTGTCATCAAGTCCTGTGTCATTAACCTTCTTAATACTCTTTGCACTGCATTCATGTCCACTGTGTTCTACCTAATCTGTGTCTTGCCCCTGGCAGTGATCTCCTAGAAGGTCTATCATGTTCCCTCTGGTCTTTGAACCTCTCCCCTCCTCGCCTCCCCAGCCTTCTAATCTTTCAAGGGCCGGGCATGATTTGTTCCCTGCCTTCTCCTCAAGCTTTATCACACCACCCTCCTTTCTTTACCATTCATCCTCTATACACACTACTCCTTCTTGGCAAGCCCTATGTCCTGTCCCTCTCTCTGTCCCAGTTGCCTTCTCACTCCAGGTCATCCTTCAGAACAGAGATCAATGGTTCCTTCCTCTGGATGATCTTTCCTGACCCACATTCAGAACCTTTGATTAGGATAAGTTTCTTGGTTGTGTATATCCTTCTCTTCCTAGTGTGATTCAGCTATACAACAGTCCACAAGAGAACAGTCATGCCTGGTGATCCTCAGTTTTTTGGTGTTAGCCACCAACACAGACTAAGCACTTAGTAAATATTTGTTGAGTGAATTAGCAGGTAAATCAGTTGTCCCCACTACATCAGATCATTGTCTATTATTTTAATTTTTTTTTTTGCTTTTCTTTTTTATTTCAGCTGGCTTTTACTTTTCTTAGTTTCCTTTTTTTTTTTTTTTTTGTTGTGTGTTTGTTTGTTTGTTTCCATTGTCCTTCCTTGTAATGATGCACGGGCCAGTTGCCTCCCAAGTATCTGGGATTACAGATGTTCGCTACAACGCCTGGCGGTGTTCTTTCCTGGTGGTAGAGACAGGGTCTTTTCTGTGGCTCACTCATGCTTATGCTGGTCTCGAACTGTGAGCACTGGAAATCCACCCGCCTCAGCCTCCCACAGCGCTGGGATTACAGACGTGAGCCACCGCGCCCGTCCATTATTTTAATTTAAAAAATTTATTGTAGAAAATACATATAATATTTACCATTAGTGACATTTAGCACACTAAAAATGTACAACTATCACCATTATCTAATTCCAGAAGATTTTCATCACCCCAGAAGGAAAACCCATACCCACCAAGCATCACTTCCTATTATTCACTAACCCCAACCTCTGGCAACCACTATTCTGCCCTCTGTATCTATGGATTTTCTGACTATGGACATTTCATATAGATGAAATCATTACCGTATTGTTTTTCAGCTGCTAATGGGAGTGCCTGTCTTCCAATCTAGATTTTTTTTACTATTTCTTAACACATCACTAAGTATAGTGCCTGGCATATAAAATGTGGTGAATAAATGGTTATATAGAAACAAAAGATTTTTTTCTTTTTAATTTATCATACACATCAAATTTATTCCTAAAATACATTTTTAGCTCTGAAAGCAAATATTTTGTTACATATTGAAGAAGTACAGTACATCAAATCTATTTCTTATTTTATTTATACCAAGTTTATTTCGGAAAGTAGCTGAAATGAAATGACAGTATGATTCTAGAAAATACAGCAAGGTATTGAAACAGAAATAGAGTATTGAGAACCATAAAGAAAAAGTAGAAACATATCATTGACCACTTAAACAAATAGATAATTATCTAGGAGTATTAAAAAAAATTAGAGATATCTCAGAGCTTCCTGAAAACCAACATAAAGGGAAAAATATTATTATTGTCTCATAATCAGGTAAAGAATCATTTCTATTTAAAAGAGTAATAATTTTTCTTTATTCTGAAAGAAATTTATAATTTATTTATTCCTAAATATTTATTTATTTTAAAACAAAGGTGTTTATTTTTGAAGAGTGTCCCCTCCACCAAGTTCACATCCACCCAGAACCCCAGAAAGTGACCTTAGTTGGAAATAGGGTCCTTAGGGACCTTAGTTGACCTTAGTCTTTGTAATGAGTTAAGGATCTTGCGATGAAATCATCTTGGATTTAAGGTGGGCCCAAATGCAGCAGATAATGCCCTTATAAAACAAGAGGACACAGAGACACAGAAGAGAAGACAGTATGCAGACAGAGTCAGAGGTTGGGGTGACACATCTGTCAACCAAGGAACACCAGGAGCTACGAGAACCTGGAAGAGGCAGGAAAGGATTCTCCTCTAGAGCCTTCGGGGCAACTCGCCCCGGCCAGCACCTGGCCTCTAAAACTACCAGAGAATAGATTTCAGGTATTTTAAGGTACAGAGTTGGTGGTAGTTTTTTTCTTTTAACTTCCTACTGACTTAAAGCTCAAGTATGTGCTAATTTGTCATGGCAGCCTTAATGCAAGTAATGCATGCATGTGGTTAAATTGTATGTAAAGATATACAACAAGAAGTCTGATTATCCTCATCTACCTGGTACTCAACCTTCTGCCCTCTGTACCTCCAGGAAACTAGTGTTAATCATTTCTATGTATCCTTCCAGCATTATTTTTATATATATATATTATACATATATATTATAAATATGTATATTATTTATATAATATAAATATAAATATATATAAAAATAATATTTATAAATATTATATAATATAATAGGGTGGACACAAAGTTCATGTGTAATTTACTATATTAAACTATTCTAAATCTCACATGAACTTTATGTCTACCCTGTATAGATAGATAGACAGGTAGAAGTACACACATACAGAATGAGATGTAAATATATATTCTTACTTCTTCCATTTCTTTACACAAGAGGTAACATTTTCCAAAGTGCTCTTCTATACATTTTTTTTTCACTTAGCAATATATTTTAGAATTTTTTTCCATATTGTTACACAGAGACCATCCTCATTCTTCTTTCTAGGCAGATTGTGTTAATTGTATGAATAAACCATTATTTATTTGACCAGATTCCAACTGACAATGTTGTTGTTTCTGATCTCCTGAAGTTTAAACAGTGCCACCGTGAATGACCTTGTGTATATATCACTCTAGATATATGCAAATATCTGCAGATAAATCGCCAGAAGTACAAGTGGTGAATTGAGTGAGAGCATTATATTCCCACAAGGACCCCTGCAGGGTCAGAACCTGTGCAACCTTCCCAATGCTAATGTATGAGAGTGTCTGTCTCCTCCAATATTCCTAAATATTTATAAGTAACATCCTTGTGCTGGGAACTACTCTGCCGTGTGGCTAGAAAGAGTCATAGCATTTAATCCTTCTTGCCAGGTACCAAAGTTATTATGTCTTATATAAGGATCTCTACTTAAAAAAATTGCCGAGTTTAAAAGTCTATGCATGAACACAGTAGAGCTATTAACACATACAGTAAAGCCATATTCTATGAGGCTTGTAAGTCAAGCCAAAACTCAAAGGAATTCAAGAGCAGCAGATTTGTTGAGTCAGGCAATTTTGACAAAACCCACCTTCAATCACGGCAGTGGGTGTAGTTTGGAAAATGGGTTTCTATGAAAGCTGTACTGAGTCAGGGTCGACCTGTGATCATTTATATACAGGCACTATGATTATTTGTCATTATTTTACACCACCTGGCAAAGATTGAGTCCCAAATAACCCACCTGTTAGGCATTATATTTTGATCAAAAATCAGATCACACAGACTAGTGCTTGATTGGAAAATTTACCCATGAGTCTGCAAAAATGGAATACAGTTAAGGTTATTTTCTATAGCTGCAAAATATGGATGTCCATTTTCTGTAGCTTGGCAGAATGTAGGGCTAATGCAAGATTCTCGTGGGAAACTTTCAGATTTGTTAAGCATTTTAGCTAGAAGCTTTCTGAGTCAATTGACAGGAGCCCAAACTCTGCCCAAATTAAAGTTTCTGGTATACTTAGGAACAATTGCAAGGTTATTTTGGGGAAGTTGGTTTGTAAGTTTTCCTCTTCTTTTTTTTTTTTTTTCTTGGTCAGCACTTCACTCAAGCCCCAGGGTTGGATTAATTAAAGCTTCCATGCACATTCTCCCTTCTATCCTGAGAATGATCATAAAGGTCACAGCTACTAAAACCACAAAGGCCTCAAGGACATCCTATTTTAGCATTAAGATTCCAAGAAGGCTTTTGTTAAAATAAACACCAAGAGATTTTAAATAAACTAGACTGATTATTAGCTGGTGTGCTGTTTTCCCCTCAAATGTCATCCATTGAAATTCAATTCACATGCATCCATCTACTGAACAGATATTTACTGAGCCCCTACTAGGTGGAAGCACTACATCTGGGACTGGGAATGCAACGATGAAGTCTGATGTAGGCACTCAGGGATCTTATACTCTAGAGAAATCATGCATTCACTATTCATTCAATATGTATTAACTGAGTATCTAGTATGTTCCAGCACTGCCCAGCCAATTGGAATATGTCAATGAATCAAGTAGACCAACTTCTCCTAAAGCTTGCATTCTAGGAGAGAGAGTCATAAATAATAATCATAATGAGGAGTTAAGCTATATAGCATGATAGAAAATGATGTGAATCAAGGAAAATTAGTAATCAGGCAACAGTTTTAAATAAGATAGTCAAAATTGGGCTTATATAGAGGGTGCCATTAAGCAAAGACTTGAAGGAGGTAGGGGTGTAGGCTACCCTGACAGTGAACAAAAAATGTGGGAGGCAGCAGAAGCTGCTGACACGAAGGCCTGGCTGTGGAAGCATGTCTGGTATACACGAGGTACATAGTCAGTGTGGCTGGAGTAGAGTGAGAAAGAGGAGAAATGGTGGGAAATGGGATTAGAAAGTAAGAAGAGATGAGTGGGGGAATAGATAGGTGGGGTGATATTTCATAAAAAGCTTGAAAGCCATGGAAAGGCTTGGGTTTTTCTTCTGCATGAGTAAACCAGAACTGTTTTTTGTTCATTACCTGATTTCTATTTTTAAGGAATACATCTAGCTTCCATGTTGGAATTAGGTAGATTTTAGAGGTGATCAAAGATCAACGCACAGATAACTATTAGGAAACTACTAGAGAAATCTAAGCTGAGATCAAGGTAACTAGAACAAAGATGGCAGTCACAAGAATGGGGAAAAACAATCAGGTTCTGGACATATTTTGGAGGTAGAGACAAACAAATGTCCTGTTGGATTAGATGTGAGATGGGAAATAAAGACACAGGCTTTCATTGATTCAACCACTCTCTCCTTCTTTGACTCATTTCTTCACTAACCTATTAATCTACTCAACAAAAAGTGAGTGAACCCTTTTGTACCAAGCATTGTATTAGACAGTAACCATGTGGGGCTGATGCAGAACTCTGTGAAGGAGCTCCTACTTTTTTTTGTAAAGACAGAGTCTCACTCTATCTCTCTGGGTAGAGTGCTGTGGCATCACACAGCTCACAGCGACCTCTATCTCCTGGGCTTAGGCGATTCTCTTGCCTCAGCTTCCCGAGTAGCTGGGACTACAGGTGCCAAATACAACGCCCGGCTATTTTTCTGTTTTTTGCAGTTCAGCCGAGGCCAGGTTTGAACTCCCCACCTTCGGTATATGGAGCCGACACCCTACTCCATGAGCTACAGGCGCTGCCTAAGGAGCTCCTATTGTAATGGAGAATACAGGCTTATAACAAAAGGTGCTATAATGGAATTACAATCTCTCTCACCAAACACAGAATGACCATTTCTGCTTTGGAGAATCAGTGATTTAGGCACAAAGGGACAGTCGAGTTAAGTTTTAAAGAAGAAATGAGAATTTGTCAGTCAATTAAACCTCCAGCAGGTATCCCAGGCAGAAGGAAAAGTAGACAAAGCAGGCAGGAGACAGTTTCACAAGTTTGAGAATCCAAAAATAGTTTGGCGTGGCTGGTACACAGGGTGCAAAGGTAGGAAGGTGAGCCAAAAGGCTGCAGAGAGATATGGGGTCTAATTTGGGATGACCTAAGAACTCAGGCTGCACATGGCAACCACCTCCTCCTAGTGATGAGAAGTCACAGAAGAAGTTTAAGTTGTGGAGAAATATGCCAAATTTGTGTTTTAAGAAAATAACTAGCCCAGCAGGACAAGTGCATTGGAAATATTTGTAAAAAGTTACCATATTTTGGGCGGCACCTGTGGCTCAAAGGAGTAGGGTGCCAGCCCCATATGTTGGAGGTGGCGGGTTCAAACCTAGCCCTGGGCCAAAAACCACCAAAAAAAAGTTACCATATTTTGCCATATATAATGTGCACATTTTTTGCCCAAAATGTTGAGGGGAAAATAGAGATGTGCATTATACATGGGTACTATGGGTCAGGAGCCAGGAGTGCATTATACTGGGGTTGCTGCGCCCTTCCATCCACCAGGCACATGGGGTTCCAGTCCAGGATCTGGTGGGAGCAGAGCACAGCTGCCTCTGGGAAACACTGATCACTGGAGGGAGTGGTGGCAGGGTGGTGAGGTGTGCTGTGGCTGTGTGGGTGAGGGCCAGGGCCTGAGGTCCAGCTGTGTAAAAGAGACCAGGAGCCCTGTGCAAGCCCCAGGGACCTACCTGGCTGCCTGCAGGCCTAGTAGTCTCAGAAGCTCCCAGCCTGCTAGCCATGGGGCCATCTTAGCTGTAGCCCCCCGCATACAGGGAGGGAAAAAGAGAGAGGGGGCAGCCTTCACAGAGAAGGCAGCTTTGAGAGGGCGGTGTGGTCTGCATGCTTACTAGGGGAGCATTAGCCCTCCCCAGATGTGTGTCTTTCCACCTAGAGCAGGCCACTTTCCAAAGGGCTATTTGTCTGAAAGTTTGGGACTAAAATATAGGTATGCATTGCACACAGGAGTGCATTTACATGTCAAAATATGGTACTGACTGAATAAAAGGGAATAGGAATTATGTGAGACTCAGTTTGGAAAAAACAAACAAATCATAAAACTTTTTATCATTGGGGTAAATATCAATTAGCAATAAAAATGAAATTACTTCATCTCTGGGAGATAATCTTACCTTCTTTCAAAATGTTGGGAATCCCTACTTTAATCTCAGCAATGGGTCAAATAGTAAGGCCCCATTATCTGTGACTTTGTAGCATACAACAAAATGCTGGGAAAATGGGGACTGAAGACCCCATTCTTGGTAAGGGAAAGGACCCACCAGGAAAAGAGGAAAACTAAAAAGTAGCTGAGTGAATTGGAACAAAGGAAAGTCAGCTAGTTCACATTTAAGCTAGCCATTGCTAGCAAGCTTCTTGCCTTTTCTGAAATTCTAGCCTGTTGGAGATAGAGCTTACAAACACCCTACTGGGTCTGTGAGCACTCTGAGGAGAGTAATGGCCAGAGAAGAGATTATGGCAAGTCCTAGAAAAGATGCATCTTCTAGGGCTTTTCCTGCCCATTAAGCAGGCCAAGCAGATACCCATTGTGGAGATTTGCATTTGCCTGGGGTAGAGACCAAGGGAGTAGCTTGAGCTCTGAGATATGGGCAGAAGAGCTTATATCCCTTATGGCAGAGGAAGATCCTGTGTGGTGAGGATGGGAGGAAAATGCCTCCCTCCCACCGATCCCTCAGAGGAGATTAACGCAGGTGGTGTTTTACTCCACGTAGAACTAGCAGAGCTTAACACTTCCCTAGAAATCTGTGTGTGTGATCTCAGGCAGGAGCCTCTCCCAATACAAGGCTCAGATTTCAGATTATGGAAGCTACCCTTAAGGTTAATAATAACAATAGGAGCTGATGTAATCAATCCGAGAAATTGCTAACATCTTTGTTCCCTCCCTCACCTTACCCTCTGGGCAAACAGACTTCAATAAAATCAGAGTGAAGCAAACACTCTGGGCCCACGAGGGTCAAAGGACCCTTGAGCTCTTTCTTTTTTTTTTTTTTTTTTTTAATAATTTTATTGAATCATATTTCTGTACATTGGTGCAATCATAGGGGATGATTCATATACATTCAGAAATGTTTTCATCGTACTGTTACAGATAGCCTTCATGGCATTTTCTTGATCACTATATAAAGACATTGATACTCTACATTTAATAAGTTTCCCCAGTAACCTGCTAAGATGCACCGTAGGTGTGATCCCAC